>DWNJ01002108.1:0-10955 GCA_018250275.1 Udranomia eurus
AAGTTTTTTATTATTCGATCGTTTTATAATTCCCCTTTACTTAACATTAAAGGGTTTAACAGTTAAGTAAAGTGGCTTACAAACCCGGCTTACAAATCGAATGAGGCAATTAAGGTTTTCTATATTGAATGTAATGGAAAAGAAAATTTGTGTCGGGATCGAACGAATGACCCTCTGCCCCCAGACTGGGATACTAGCGGATTAAATCGGATAAACTGACCAAGACGTTATAGACACAGAAAACGTGTTGTATATACCACGTGTCAGACGTAGGAGAATAGACGTTGGATCTAATCTCCTGCGAGCGGCTTTGATTACGTACATACGTAGTTCTATGTATATTGGATACGGGATTCGCAATGGAGTGCCGATGAAATCATTTTCTCTGACTGGATGTAAAAACTCATCTCAAAATCGGACGTTAGTTTAGTAACATTTCGACAATAGCACAATGGCTTAAGTGGACAGGGTTTGGTTCTCACTCCCCCATTGCGCGAAGCATCCACGTCAATATGTGAACCCACTCCTGACACAAGCTTTTAGCAAGCAAAGGGGTTTAGCTAGTAAAGTATATGCTAGTATTTTACTCATATATGTAATATGTGGTGTATCTTCGCAATGTTTAAAAATACGAGTATTAATAGCGGCCGGCGATTCTCATATCCCGCATAACATCATAGGGATCATTGGACAGACAGAAAAACAGTTCTCCTCGGTACTCGAGTCCGAAAGGCCGAGTCGCCTCCCTTTGCCATACTTGATGTAAAATTAAAAGTGTACTGTATTCGTGTTACTTATTTGGCAATAAACGTTTTTATCGTATAGATATGTGAAACAAAGAGTTTAGGAACGATTTTTACGACAGTAACAAGGAGTGCCGAGAGACAATATTTTATATTATATAATAGTACATTACAAATATGTACATTAAATTAGTAAAAGAAATCATTACACACTCAACCATGCCTTTGACGCACACACGTATATAGACACCTGTTATACACGTACGTTACGACATATATACACATACACATACATTTGAATACTGGATCTAGAGACGTGAGCATCGGAAATGTCAAACAAATAACATTTTGTGTAGTCAAAAAATATTTTTAATTATTCTATAGGTATAAAAGTATAGATATTTTACTACTGATAATTCTATGATATACGGTCGATTTTTCGTCGACCGCTAGGCGATCTCTAGTTATTATTATTACTTTATATATCTTTAAGAACATGAAGCTGAGCGCCTGCAAATAGCTCTTGTTACGCCGTAAAGTAATTGTTAAACGGTTGCAGGTTGTTAGCATTAATGCGAGCTACAATCTTTATTCATAGACAAACATCTTAGCCTGAATGGCTAGTACCCTGACTGCTACATCGGAAGTCGCACTTCTTTGCCACTTATCTTAATTGCCCACTAATTGTTTGGGCGTAAAATTTAGAAAATGTGTTTAGAAAATTTTAGAAAATTTTAGAAAATTTAGAAAATATGATTCGGTTCTGTCTGATCAAAGTGCTTTATGCCAAATTGAAGTTATGCCACGGTTTTTAGTATTTTCGTCCTGGTAAGCCCACGGAAGGAAATTCCGACGTCTGATAAATTTAATGGGCATGTCCTGGAGATATTCTTTTTGTAAGGTGGTAGATATTCTTAATATGTTATACCATAATGATTGCAATGTTTATGTCCCACCATAGTCGCTCCTCGCAACCCAGTGCTCCTTCAATGAATTCGTGGAAAACGGTAATAGTGATTACTTTAATAAGCGCGTAGCTTTGTAACGTAAGAACGTTACGTTACGGAGAAACGACAGTACTGGCTTGATTATGATAACATCTGCGTAAGATATCTGCTTTAAATGATTATTTTAAATCAATTCATCGTTGATACTGATATATTTTAGTATAATCATAGGTGTTATATAACATACGATTTGGAAAGGCGACAACACTTACAAGAAACTTACTTATGACAGTGGTAGAACCTTTTACAGTTCGCCTCCCGAGACACCACCACATCTATTTCTGCCTTATAACAGCAGTGTTATTGCTGCTGTGCACTTAATACTCAGGTGTAGCAACGCATTTGTGGTCGACCTAAGAAAAAACTTCGATCCTGTCTTGGGTTGATTACAGATGTCAATGGGCGGCAGTAACCAGTTACCATCTGGTGCGTGGTGGTTTGTTACCTCCCAGTCATAAACAAACAAATTAGAGAAATTATAGGCATAAAAAGTAGCAACAACTATTATCACAGTATAAAAACATTATAAGTGCATAATAAATTCTTCCAGGAACGGGCAAATATATAGTCTTTGCAAGACATTGTGCGAGCTAAAGGATTCCACAGAAACCTTCTAAAAACTTACCCGGAAACCTTTTTTAAATGCCACACTCAGTGTCAGTTATATTATCACCTAATTCTCGGTCCCTTTACCTTTTACCCTCTTAATATTCTTTAGGGAATATAAGGAAAATCTACTTTTGATATAAGAACACTTTTATGCAATTTAAAAATTTTCACGCCTGAGTAAATTTGTCTGTATCTGATATAGGTATTTAAGTAGATATAATAGAAATTCAGTAGTATTATTTTGGGCACATTTATAACGTATCATACATTACATACACACATACATTAATCTCGTACATTATTCTGGTCCACGCGTCAAAATTAATGACCAGTTAAAAATACTCCTATTTGAAATATTATAAAGGAAATATCAGAATCAGTGACAGTTAACCTAATATTAACAGTAAGGTTTTATTACGTAAATAAACTTATTTTATTGAATAGGGACTTGAAGGTTTATTGTACTGAAAATGTCAATTATTTATCTTTACTAGCATCCGAAGGAAGATTAAAACGTTATAATTCGGTACCAAATATTAATAAAGTGTATCTTATTAAGTGTAAAGTCCTAACAACAATTAACTTATAACTTTTGGAAAGAACACAATCATGTCATATTGTGTATTAAATCCCGTTGAAAATAACGGTCCAAATCCCTCCAATCAAGGTATAAGAACCAACAAATTTATCATTTCAAAATAACGTTGTTCAGTCGATTAAATAGACGGGGATACGATTTACTCTGGCAACAATCTGACGGTCTAATTACTCACGTAAGATCAATCAGGTTGACAACAATGCTTTTAGATATAAAACGAGAATTAGTTTGAAAGATTCGATAATCTTTAGCGTAGTTATATTATGGTTTTATTTTTTTTATAACTGGAAAGTATCAAACGAGCACGCAATCCACCATCAGGTAAGTGGTCACTGTCGCCGATGGACTCTATAACCAAACCAAGATTCTTTCTTGGGTCGACCACAAATGCGTGTCCCTGAGGACTGAGTTGGAACGCCTCGATTAAGTACGTCTTCCTGACCACACCCTTCAAGTCAGAACACAGCAGCAAGAACACAGCATGCAGAAATAGGTATTCACACCATTTTAATGCAAGTCGAAAGCAACGTTGGACGAGGTTATCTGCTTTACTTATTTAAGTTAAAAACTAGTCTACAGTATACACTGGAGACTACATAAGTATCTTTTCTCACTACTTTTCTGGTGGACATCCACCATCATAGCGTTGTTGATAACATTATATATAATTATATAACATAATATTACACTTATTAAGTGTCAACATTGACATAACATCTACATAACAAAATAACAAACCTAATAAGGCCCTAACATTTCCCAGCAGCCTCCCGACCAATGTTGTCGCTCGCGGTATAATTTATTATTTCGGCGAAAAGAGTGAAGTAGGTATTCACTTCGCAAACATTTCCCGGCGAGATTAAGTCTGGGAGCTTTCCGTGATTGTAAGCCGGCGCAACAGGTTCCTGTGTTTATCGTCTTGCGGAGTTCACGTCGTTTTCTTTACGGCACAAAAAACTCGCGTAACACGATGATGCTCGCATCATTGGCTCCTACCTTGACGTTCGTGTGCGTCAATTATTCCCAAAAGGAAAAGGAAAAGTTGGTTTAAGTTACATGAACTATTTACACTCACTCCTGGACAAAGATGTAGAGACGTTATATGAATTGAAAGATATGTTTTACGTCCAACCAATCGGTAAGCCCTCGTATAGCCCTTGTCAAAGTCTATTATATAGACTTTATTTAGAGGTACGAGTAATATAACCTTGTTGTAAATCATGATATGAGTTATGACAACGTCTATGACAAAGCACGCCGATACTATTCGGGTTTCATTTATTAATTTATAAAAGCTTAACATATAAAGCTTCCCCAATCCGACTGAATGACTCGATCGATCCATATTATATTGTGATCTCTCTTTGTTCCCATGTCACCGTTCACACACACAATTTCAGTATACGGTCACGATTTTGGCGCACGAATGTCGCGGTAATTTAAAAAGCAAAGCAATTTTTGCGCGTCATTGATCTCGCTCTGTGAAATCTAAAGCCGTGTACTATGAAATTTTATACATGTATTATGGAATTTTCGCTCTCTCGCTTCATAAGCGAATCGACTGGTGGTAAATGCCACCAGGCATTAGGTCCGCCGTTATAAAATACATTCAAAATAAAGTTTTTAACAAATAAATGTACACGAAACAACTTGAATCAATTAATAACGTAATCGAAAACAGCTAATTTATGTTTTTAGGTTACCTTACTTGCACAGATTATTTTACAAATGATACTAATAACAATAGTCGTGAAAAAAAAGATTCTACAGCTTTTTTTTAACTATTTATTTGAGTGAGATAATCGCATAACCTATAAGTTCAGATCTGATCGTCGCAACCCTTTTTATGTCCCACAGAAGGGCACGGGTCCCGCCTTACAACCTGGAACAATCTTTGTCACATTGTTCGTACGTGTCAGCAAATTTCAATGCGTCACACAAAAATTTACAAATTCACAAACATTCAACACCAAAGAATTATGAATTGAAAACCGTAGGGTTTTATACCCTGATGAAAACCAGAGTATATAACCGGAAAACAAAGGTTCTTCTACCTTTTAAATTATCAGAAATTAGTGAGTTTAAACTGGCCCCAGTCAGTCTATGGAGCGTAAAATAGCCAAAGTAACTTAACAGCGCACCTGTCCCGCCCTATATCATACAGGTACAGAGAGTCCTTTGCAAAATATTGAAGATATATATAAAATTTCATACAAGAATACAATATGCGAAATTTTCGCATTAATCCTCAACATAGACACGCATCTGACTTTATATGTCGTTAAATCGACAAATGTCGTTTTATCGTATCATATACTCTTCGTCTGTTCGTGTGATCACCTTTTATACTTTGAAAATACATGTAATAGGTAAATTTTACAATAGAAAAAGCATTGCGTTGTTAAAATCAGTCGTATCCCTCTATTTCTAACTAAGATACTCGTATCTACACCGCAAATAAAATGTATCAAAACAGATGACCGATCAGCGAAAAGTTTTCCTGTAAGGCATAAATATTCGGTACATTCGTGGCCACGCAACTCAGCTTTGGAGTATATAAATATCTTCATAAGCTTGTTTTGCACAGGTTCATTGTAACAACTTTTAACTAGAACACAGAGGCTGCCACTCACAAACCTGGAAAAGTTGTAAAAGTTATCTTTCTTAGGTATCGAATAATAATGAGTTTTCTAAGACTCGTCTTCGTCTCGAGCTTATCTGTGTCCTGCGTAAACCATATTCTAGCTCGAGCTCGTGTCTAGCATACTTTATTAAGCCGCCATGCATTACATGGAACTAATTAACTTTGTATTAAATTACTTGGCTAACGTTCTTCATAATGGAGTTAGCCGCTTGAACTTTTTTTAATGTACATTTTTGATATAATACATTATGTTAACATAACTGTAATCAGCTTGATATGTATCTCAAAGCTGAAACGTGACGGTGGATACTCCCACTCTTAATCTGTTGCGGGGTGGGGAAGTGGGGAATACCTAAGCATGTCAGGAAACAGAAGTAAGAGTGAGGAAGCAAGTTTCAATCTTCAATAATCAAGAGTACCAACGCAACCACTACCGACCGACACGAAATAAGTGTATGGTTCTGTGTGACATTTTTAATAAACAATGACAAGTTAATAGACAGATTTTATTTTCTTTTTTAACCTTAAAAATATACTTGATGTAAATAGTACGTTTAAATAAAGATTGTCTGCATGCGTAGAGAATGTATAAATTTCAGATCACGTCGCCATAATAGCGTGGCAGTGAGAGGTCATTCGGGTAATTTGTATGTTTATTGACCTCAAACATTGAGATCTACGAGTACGTACGTCTACAGTCCCCGCTCGGTCTATCGCATTTACATTTGCATGACTTCGTCTTCTTACGAGAAATTTGATTGAATATAAAGTGAACTCGATGTACTTGATGGCACTCCTTTACTTTATTTATATTTATGACCATATTATGTATTTTTTCCATTTACATTACATATCTACTATATTTTATTTGTCGATAAAATACAAGACGAGAAGTGATATATATGAAAATGCAATATGCTTATTGAATATATATATACTATAAAGTAGGTTATGAATGACCAATACATGCTTATATGTAGATGTAAACAAGAAATAAGCAAAGGCAAAGGCGTCATTAAACGATTTTTTCCTTTTACGGAGTAACTTTTATGATCCCAACCAATACAAAATTTGCTCGCTAAACTTTTTAATAAAGAGGTCGTAATATTGAATAACTCGTATTGCAAAGTCATAAAATGATGATCTGCATGGGTAGGCATCATATGGCTCTATAACTTTCATATCACGTCGGCTTTGGGGTCGTAACCCATGATTCAAGCGTTCATTTCCATGCATATTGACCTAGAATGTGAGTTAAGGAATATTACTTGACACTGACATGTAGATATTTACAGTCTTATCTTATCTTTATATTTTTTCGTCACTTCTCAATTATTTAACCGATTTGAATTTGATTTAATTTGAATTAGGACCAACAGAATTGTTTTCAATTAGAAAGACAATGAAAGTTAAGGAGACATTTAAATCTCATTAATAATGTTGTATTGCCGTAATCGTAAACAATTCACATTTAGATAAAAAGCCAAGTAGGAACAACACTAAATTGATGTTTTGATGTTATTCACCTAAAGTAATTCAGTATGTATCTTACACTAGCTGACCAGGCGCACTTCGTACCGTCTCAAAATCATTTCCCTGTTCCCGGCCCTATCCCTAGTAATTTTGACCGTCCTTAGTAGTTACGAGAAATCACCCCATCTACTTTGTTGTTTAAGTTAGGTAGGTGTGTTACCAACAGGTAAGCCAACAGATTAATCCGCTATCTGTTGGAAACATAAAATTAAACAATAAGGCTTTGTCATATAAATAAAATAAAAAAATCGATTCCATCAAAATCGGTCCCGCAGTTCCAGAGATTAGAGTCAATCTGTTATTCTGTTTGAATGACAGACAGACATTTTAGAAATAGTTGTTTAGGTATTAGTATCGAAAAATAACACAACAACAACAACCAATAACATAATCCACAAAGCTTAGTAATTTTGAAATCACAGACAGACACTTTAATATTATTTATTTGTATAGATTTTCAACCTTAAACCGCTGAACCAGTGCAGATATTTCGGAACCCAGTGAAGTAATAAATATGAAATAATACAACTACTTCTCTACCAAAAATTACAGTCATAATCCAATTTTCAGTTTCCCCTCAATCAGTCCATTATTAGAAATGACTGTATTTTTTTACATTTTACGTAAGCATCGTTCGTTACGTTTATTCATAAAACGTGTTTTAACGTCTATGTTTGAGCGAAATTTTGTGGAGAAGTTACTCAAAAGAAAGACGTCCTATTGGAACTCATTGAATTAACCTTTTTATACGTATATATTTGTTTTTGTTCGAAGTTTTCCTTGTACATCGTCTATCTCTTCTGCCATCCAGTCAATATCCTACCTAAGAGTTTCCTCGAAGCGATCCCTCTAACGATAAGAGCGCCTTATTGTGTCTTGTTTCATTTTGTAATTGTTTCCTAGATTATCTCTTAATTGATATTTAACAAGCCATTTCTAAATAATATATATATCTGATAAACATATCAAACATATAAACATAAACATATCATATGTTTCAATATAAACGTAGGTATGTATGTTTGAAATATAAATAGGAGATTGTGATTTGTTTCCTTCTTAGATATTTCCTCATAAGCGGCTGAACATTTGGTGATTCGACTCCGAAGGCACCACCGCCACACCTTATTCTGACGAACTTCGGACAACAGACAGACAGACAACAATCTACAAAACAGTTTTAGATATGTATAGATGATCATAAAATCTATTAATAGATATAAATGTCACCAGGTACCTAAATACTCAATAGTTTGTTCGTGGTAAGCATAGAATATTAATTCAAAGAGACCATTCAAACATGGCTGTGTTCACTTAATTATAGTAACAACTGTCTAATTTCCAATCCTCATTTGTCGTGTGACTGAAACCGCAGCGTGGGTTTACGACTCATAGCATTTAATTTTCGAATAGTAGATAATGTTCTGCAACTGTTTATAGAAAGACGAATATTCTAGGTATGATATTAATTTATTATAGCATAGATAAAACAGTTTCATAGATAATAGTAGAATACCATAGATAATAGTTAAGAATAGGTTATGATTCCGGTGTTAGTACTTTATTTTATTGGGGACACCAATATGCAACATTGATATAAAGAAGAGCAGTTTTATTTGAAAGCTGACATAAATAAGTTAGAGTACCTAAATCCCAATCCTGAAATTCTAGATCAAAAAGAGTATTAATAGTCTCATTCAGCTAATGCACACTCGCTAGAGGATAGATCCTTCGTTTATCAAATTGGCTGCATTAACGTAATAAGCGAAGGATAGCAAGATATTCGTTTATTGAAAGAGCCAATTAATTACGTAAAAGTGAATAAGTTTCCTCCGTTCTCCGAACAAGACTTATATTTGGTATGTAGTTTCACTCGTAATATATTATGATAACTACAAAAAAACAATCCAATTTAAAGAGCTGGTAGTAAGTAGTAGCTGGAATAGTATTGGGAGATGTTCTATTCTCTGTAATAATATAAAAAATATATATAATATTATCTCTTATACTATATGTCTTATACTAAAAAAAACCTAACACTCGGAAATCATATCCGATTCCTTTCGAGCGAATTTTTTATAAGTTTTGGGAAAAACTCGTTCAATGAGACTTAAAAAGCTAACAGTGACTCAGTCCCTTATCCGTACTAAATTATACTATTACAGTTAAAACGATTCCATAAATCGGATTCAAGTATCCTAAAGCCCGAGGACGACAAGCAATTTCAACGTTTAAGTTCGCTTATACACAACATTTATGGTTATTTGTAGACGAAATTGGCAAGCCGAAGGTATTATCATGCCGCGAAATTACCAAGTAACGCCATAAACCAAAACTACGGATATACTGATATGCATATCATATGCACAGTTAAATATCTTATGAGTGTAACGCCAGCTTTCTACGATTTGTTGATTTACAACTTCAGGCAAACACGATCTGGATCGTGTGGAGCGAGTTTTTAATTTTATAAAGCGGCAATGTGTTCGTCAACAAACTTTCTTCGCTGCCAATATTTCACAACGTTCGCAGTAAAGAGTCTGTTCCATATGTTGATTTCTGTACACTATCTGTTAAGCGTAATTTACGTCTTTTGTCGCACTTAACCTTAATTGTATATTAACCATCACCTTTAAATAACACTTATTAACAAATAAAACTACCAAAACTTTGTTTTTTAACATAACTTGACACGTATTTACCCGAATATAAACGTACTTACATCACCTAACGAGGTTTAGCTGATCGATTAATCTTTTAGTTTTCGACGCCCCCTCGTCACATTTTAGCTGTATAATGGTTTCGGTGAGATGGTACCGCTCGCGCCGCCCTACTTCGACTCCGGCAATGTTCAAATCATTTAAGTCACCATAAAGAAAATTATGGCAAAAGTTTCATTACAATTTTCCGTCATGTTAACTTAATTAATAATCCATCTGGTTTCCCTGAGCTGAAGTTCCAGGAATTCATAACTTCTAAGGTTAAGCCCTTTTAAATGAGGGCAAAAGTATAAATTATATGGAGGTCTCTTATTGTCCTAAAAATTAATGTACTTAAAACAGGCCAATAGTTGTACTCTTCGTAATTAATCAAGGACAAGCAATCAGGCTGATATTCATATTTGTTATTATTATTTCATGAACAGAGAAAGAAATACATTCTACAGATACTATAAGCTACAGTATAAATAATTTACCTCTTTTGCATCATTTGTTGTGTTTAATATCATATTCTCATGCAAGTAATTATTTGCCTTTTATGAGAAATAAAGTTCTTGAACCATACCCAAATATAATCATTCTGAAATAAACTGAAGGTAGCAAAAAAACAGGTGACGTTGACTTCCATTAAGCTTTGTTTTCAGCCTTACAGACTTGTTACGTGCCAAGCTGTTAAAATCTTCTGATGGGAAAATAAAATAGAGAAAAATCTAATTTTCTCGAGTTGCCCTGTTTCCTCGGAGTAAAAGTTTTCTTTCTACGATTGAACAGAATCTCCTCAAGTAAACGCGTCGTTTAGCACGTTATCTCTAATTGGATTTCAAGAATGAAATAACGATGAAAACATCGCAAAACAAAAATAAAATACTCCGATTGTAAGATGGCACAACAGATTCCGTACTGCGAAGATCCCGAGTTTGAAATCTAAATGAACATGGAATATAAGGACGCATATAGAAAATTAAACCAGTTAGCCGAAAATTACGTAATGCCCGACTTAAGTGATGCACTTTTCTTGTGTATGTAAAAGCAATAATTTAATACAATAATTTGCCAATAATATCTAAAAAAATCTATTCCAAAGAGAATTTTTAATTGTAA
>DWNJ01002109.1:0-10955 GCA_018250275.1 Udranomia eurus
CAGCAGTATTCTAGTTGTTACACACGGAACCTCATTTAATATTGAATCGTCATTTGTGCAGTCATCAAATATTTTCAAGCTTTTTTCTCTTCTTGGCATAACACGCTTTGCGCATAGTCAATGACAAAGCAATTATTCTATAGTTATGAAACATAAATATCTTACAACTTATTAATCAAACAAATACGGTGATTTTTGTCGACCGCTAGGCGAACTCGAGTAAGAAAAAATGCATAAAACGACTACACCATGCGAACCGCTTGTCTTTTTATACTTTTGAGTTTTAGGTTTTATATTCACCGAATAATTCAACGCATACTTGGAAAGTTTTTGTATTATACCTCTACAAATTATATATGGAATTTCCCGCACAAATATGTTCTACTGAAGTTTGTTTGAACTTGTGGTAAACCAGTTATTTGGGCAACCATAATTAAGTTTATGTATCTTGATACATATACATACATAATAATATAAAGTAATAATGATTTAATACAACATAGAATATAACACAGGAGACAACATAGAATTCAACAGATTGTACGCATCTTGAAATCCACCGACTATTATGCATTTTTTATGTATGTATATATATGTAAGGAAGTAGCAAACGAGTTTGCAGTCCACTTGATGGTAAGTGATTACTGCCGCTCATGGACACCTGTAATCAACCCAAGACAGCATCGAAGTTCTTTCCTAGGCGACCGCAAACGTTGCCACCCCTGAGGACCGAGCTGGAACGCCTCGGTTAGGTATGTCTCGCTGACCACACCTTTCAAACCAGAATACAGCAGCAAGAATATTGATGTTATAAGTCAGAAATACCTCAGAATACCCAAATGCCTCTGGAGTTATCCGTAAAAGGTTCTTCCACCACTTGGAAACATTAGACACACATTAGTAGCTAACCGGTTTTAATAGCTTTACTCGGTAAATTTATACTATAATAGACAAATAAATCATATACCCGTTTGGATGATGCGTATGCAGCTTCAATTTCTTGTGCTTATGCGTGGCAACCTCTCCCTCGCACCAGTGGGACGTCACCACATCGCCCGGGCTCTCTACGATGGACGCCTCCTCTGAAATATAACGAGTTCGAATATCACATTTAACAGTGTAGATGAACTATAAAACGAAATTAGACTGATGTTAACTATGTAACCCGGTGAGATTGTAAAGGCCACTACGGCCAAAATTTGTATCTGACGCATTAAAAAAAATTGGTTTCAACTTTCTAGTACGATCTAGCTTATTACAGAACTAGCTGGCCTGGCTGACTTCGTATCGCCTCCCGTCCCACAACAATTTTTATTTATGAACCGATTTTATTAAACACTAAATGTTAAGTGAAGTTTATCCCAATACATCAGTGTAAACCGCATTCAAATCGGATCAGACGTTTCTGAGATTAGCGTGCACAAACGCACACATAAACAAGTATTTTTTTGGGTTCTAGTGTCTAATAAAGACCCCTCAAAATAGTTTTCTCTTAGATATCTTCCATGCACAGACAACAATCACTTACAGATTTATTATATGTATAGATTAAGAAATAAAAGCGTTATTAATTATAGATATAGAATTACACTTAATGAAAGACGTATAAATGCGTGTTGTAGTTTATCAGTGACTAGCGTTCTAAGATTCTCAGGTTTTGGCAGATAGTAAGGATACAGGAACAGATATATTCTATGTCTAACCGTTTCGTGGAACGTTCTTCACATAAAGTGGCACTAAGAATATTAAAATAATTAACTAGTACATTCAGTCGACATCTATGCCCAATCGCTGGTGTATTATGTTATTTTACTGCAAATGATTTATGGAGGAAACTGTCAGTTACACAGGGAAGGGTATTTTATTAAAATTTCATCTTTTTCCCAAAAGTTTTTCGAGCACAAAAGAAAGTTGATTCGGACGTTCACGGACGCTAGTCTTAAACTAAGGAAAGATTGTTCCGTTTTGTCCGCATGATAACCTGAAACTTTTACGGTACAATTATTCCAGCAGCAGTACTTTGTTGAGAAAACAAATACAATGTGTACGGCGAATTGGATCGGTTAATCCATTTGCGTGGCGACTAACATTCAGTGTGACTTTAACTCGTACGTAAAAAAGCAAATTGAGCGTTGGCTAGAAACACTGCCGCCAGTTTTAAATTTCAATGCGAAACCGTGAAATGTTATACATGAGAAATGTGTTAACAAGAAGTACTTAAGGAGCATTAAATTCTATTGTCATATGTACATCGTCAGTAAATTGGGACCCGTACAATTAACAGGCTCCTGTCCTTCAAATATTAGACTACAAGTTATACTGAATCACAAATCCATGACGCAATTGACACTTGTCAAAAACCCTTTTTTCACAAGCGAAAGATTTCACTTTGACCTTCGATCTCAAGGGTTTCTATATGGCAGATATGTCAAGTCAAATCTTCAGATAGCCGGACATATTATGTACGATTGTATAACACCTATTCTGCCTTGTAATAGCAGCATAAATACCCTACGTTCATAAGACAATAATGAGTAAAAAATTTAATCCAGTATAACTTATCCGACGATCACAATTCAAGAAATTATTTTTTACTTTCCTATTTTCAAGCTGGATAAAACTTGGCTTTGGCTCACAACATTGAATATTTCATAAGCTTACCCGAAAACGTCCTGGCGCTAAAGAATTTTATTCCAATTAAGACCACGGCATTAAGTTAAAAACTTCGTGTCCCCGATGACAAATGGCGGGTGTACAGCGAATTGGATCAGTTAAGCCGTTAGCGTGCGAAACTTTCAACAGGACTTGTTAACTTGTTCGTATATTCAACAAAGACTGTGTGAATAGATTATTTCGCAGTACCTTAACGTCTGTCCTTCGACATAGAGGAATTAGTACACATGATGTGAACGATATTTTTATGACATTGAGTCTACAGTCATTTCTAATGCACCACAACCATTATTGAAGTTATGTCTGAGGGCAACGACAGATATATGCTACCTATGAGGACTTAGATGGAACTCCGTAAATGTCTTTGTCCATCGATATATAAAAATATGCAAGATAATTGTTCATATGTGAATTTTATCTCAATATGTAAGTTTTAAGCACACTTGTAATAAATAAGTCACGCCCCAATCACCGATATCACCACAATATATCGTTCTTTTGGCACTAAACCAAATACAGTACAGTACAGCAAGAATAAACCTAAAGTAATTTATATACGTCTCTATAAAGGCTTTATTGAGGTTATTTGCTTCACTATTTCGTCTGTCGCACCGCAAACAGGAACTGCGATGTAGTCGGAAGTTCGCTTTCACAAGTTCCGTTTAAAGGCATATGAATCATAAATCAATTAAAACATTGAAAGATTGCGAGCAGACGAATTTTTGTATTTGTTACGACATATTTTGCTGTTAACTTTGATCAGAATTACTGCACAGAGTAAATTTACATAGTACTAGTAGTAATAAGAACACTTAAAACCCTTATTTTTATATATTATATTTTATTTATTATACGTGCAATAATAATAATTCTTTCTCTACTTTTTAAAGCCCTCGGTGACTTCCTGCTTGTTTGGGGTACCGAGGAACAACGAAAGACTTCTGAGTACATGTCAGCATGTCGCCCATTAAACATACTTCTCTGGGGAGATATTATGGCTCGAGCCAACCTTCCATTAGGTGTACGCCGCCGTAGACCACTCACAACCAATATCCTTCCCGGGGTCGAGAATCAGACAGTTCGGACTCCCAAGTCCCCCCCGACTCTGGAAGACTCTTTTTAGTCGCCTCTTACAACAGGCAGGAGATACCGCAGCGCTCATACTGGGAGGACCTCCGTAACTTTATCTTGTACTTTCTTTATATTCTAGCCTTCCTCAAGGTTGGCTGATATATATAGCTTTTAAGTGTTACTTCCGGCTTTACCAATTTGTTAAAAATAACAAATAAATAAGGTACTCACCGTCCGGCACGTGGTTCCGCAGCAGCAGCAGCAAGGGGTGGGTGCGCGCGCGGCGGCGTGCTTGCTCGGCGTGCAGTGCGCGCGCCTTGCGCTCCACCAGCGCGACCAGCACCGCCTCCAGCCGCGCCGCGCCAGACTCCTCCGTGCATACCGCTTTGTCGACCGTCTGCCACATGGTACACCGTTAGTTTAACTACCTCGTACATCTATACTAATATTATAAAGAGAAAAGTTTTTTTTGTGCGTTTGTTTGCATTGAATAGGCTCCGAAACTACTGGTCCGATTTGAATAATTCTGTTAACATTATCTCAGATGAGCTTAGGCTATAGAATATTTTCAAAAACGTTACGTTACTTTTATTTTGTTGAAATGTCCGAAACTGGATCAGTGTTAATAATTGGGTCTTTTATCCTATGTTTTGACCGAAGTCTGTCACACATGACTCTCGCGTTTGCTTACCAAGATTAACTTTCAAAAGAAGGGAAAACATCAAAAATATAGTTTCTATAAAATGCAGATCCCACTTGGGAATGTTATTGTTTTATGTTGTAGAATAAAAACTGTTTTCAATGTCATAATACTTATAACGTTTTTCAAAGATAGTATCATCGTATATTTTATTATTCAGTTATGTTCATGAACACATTCTGAAGCTTCTATTTAACCTGCTTCGTCCGTATGCATTTTATAAATATTTACACTACACTTATAACCCCAATAGAAGTAAATGAAAAAATTACACGATGAGGAATTATGCGACTTGTAAAAAATTACATGGTACATACCAACAGAAGAGAAGAGACAATCCACAACCGTACGGGGTGGTGTAAACATAAACAACATACACATAGGAGGGCTGACCCCAAATGAAACGAAATAAAAGCCAGAAGAAAGAAGAAGAGGAATTGTGCAATACTCTGATGGAAAGTATTATGGACATTTGGTTTTTTGTATCTGGGAGGTGGCAAGCGTGCATGCAGTCCACAATAGTAAGTGGTCACTGCCGCCCATGAACCCAATAGTAATCAACCCAAAACAGGATCGAAGTTCTTTCATAGGTCGACCACAGATGTGTAGCTACCCTGAGGACTAAGTTGGAACGGCAGTTAAGTAGGTCTCCCCGACCACAACCTTCAAAACACAGCAGCAAGAACAGTGCTGTTCTAAGGCAGAACTAGGTTTGGTGGTGGTGCCTCCGGAGTCGAAACGTAAAAGGTTATACCACCTTCAAAAATGTAGTAATACAAACTGTAGGACATGGAGTAATACGTATAATACATACTATTGGGTGTCCAATGTTTAACTATATTTATAACATTTCACCACTGATATCTTGTTGCACTTCAGTACTGCATTAAAATACAAACGAACTTTTTAAATTAACCTACTTTTAATTCCACCTAACTTTGACGACAATACTACATACAGTACCAAATAATTTACATCACTTGTAAAATAACTACATATCTGTAATAAAGTCGCAACGATTGAAAATTGTTCTTTAAGCTTGTATTTTTTATAAAAAAAAAATTATGATATTTACTTTAAATCTAAGTTTTGACTTTTTATATATGTATCTTATATCAATATTTCGTTGCCAATCGATCTCCATTCAGTAATGGATCCCATTAATCGCCTTGATCGTATCAAATAATCCTGGTTGAACAAAATCCAATTTAAACATCAATTCAGTGACCATCGAATACTGTAAGCAGTTAGTAAAATAAACCTTTCCACTCAATCCCCATATGTAATTAAAACTTTAACACTGACATATTTTATTTTACAAATGTTGTGCTACCTAAGATTCTTAGTCTACTTTGTCCTCTGGTGTTGCAAATTTCCATTCGATAAATACCTCATTTTATTCAACCTTACTCTTTATTTACAATTTAACTTATTAAAAATATACATAACAGTAACTTATTCTCTTATCATAAGTGTTTTTGTTAAGAGGATAAGTTACCTATAATGTAATGAAGAAGCACAACCACGCCACGCCGTAATAAGCATACAAAATCACGAAACGCAGAACTGAATGTGATTCAATGCCGTAAATATTTGTCAGATATTTTAATGATGCGCCATAACCTCGCAGAAAGGAAGCCCAGCACATTTCCCCCAATCGTGAAACTGATAAAACATTAATGGAAGAGCCGCTTCTCATGCAAAAATAGAAACGGCAGACAAACAAGGTCGGATTTTACAACCTATGTAGGTGTTTTAGCGGGGCCTTATATGTATGTTAGTAATATTCTTACATTATATGAAAACGGAATTACTTTTACAGATGAGATTTTCAGCGGAGTAATATTAAACAAAAGACGCCCATTAATCGAATGACGGAAAGATATTCAACCTTCTGAGGAAGATTTTGTAGGTTTAAGGAATTTTGTATTTCGATTACGGAGAGCAAATCGCTGATCTTATTGCGTTTTAAGAAAATAAACTAAACTATTTAGTTTTTAATATTAGCATCGTAGTCTACCTAGAGCTGACCTCTGATAGAAGGTATTTTTAAATTTGGCTGTAGCGTCCATGGACTTAATCTCAAGAGGTTTGCAAACTCATTTGCAACACATTATAACACATATGAAGAAAACTTAGCTCTAGACTCAATAGAAAAAATCGAATATATGCTGTTTCGGGTCATCGCGTTTTTCAGGAGATCAATAGGAAGATTCGTGTACAGTAAATATTATATCTATGATAGTGTTATTCTAATCTGAGTAATATATTTTAGACTAGCTGGCCTGGCGAACTTCACACCGCCTCCCCGCCCTCATCCCACAACTGTTTTATTTATGAACCGTTTTTTATTAAATGAACACAAATTTTAAGTGAAACTTACCCCAATACATCAGTGAAAACCGCGTTCAAATTGGATCAGCCGTTTCTGAGATTAGCGCGCACGTTTGTGCATAGACAAACAGACAAAAAATCTAAAAATATTTATTTAAATAAAGTCCCGTAAAATGTCTTTCTCTTAGATTTCTGCCATGTACAGACAACAATCACTTACAGATTTATGATATGTATAGATTTATATCATATCTTTATAATCAAAATCAACATAAGTCAGAGAACTAATTAGTTAATATATACATTTTTCTATAGATAGCTTTGCACATACTCGTCGCTTAAATAGGTACTTTATGTAGAGGAAAGATGGTAGAACACCTTTTATCACGATGGTGGTAGAACCCTTTTCGGTTCGATACCGGAGGCACCACCGCCACTCTTATTTCTGCCTTATAACAACATGGTTTGAAAGGTGTGGTCATTAGGTCAGAGAGACATACTTAGCCGAGGCGTTCCGACTTAGATCTCAGGGGGTGCAACGATTACAGGTGACCATGGGCGGCAGTAACCACTAACCATCAGGTGGACTGCATGCTCGTTTGCTACCTCCCAGTCATAAAAAAGTATTCCATAGCCATAGCCATCTAACTTACTAATAAACTTACAACGTTAACGTTGTACAGTAGAGTTGGAACGATAAACCCAATTTCATACAAAAATCACGAGCTTATATTTTTCCCGATATTTGATTCGGGGTCGCCGTCCACTAAAAAATGTCGAGGGTGCACTCATCTCGATTGAAGTTACGAATAAAACTGAAAATGTCAACATAAGAGTTATGTATCGACAAATATGCTGAGAAATGTACAGTATTACATCCATATTATATGTGCCTTAAGCATTAGTACAGATCTTCCATTTTAAAAATGCACGCTCTTTCACTAAACAAAATTGCATTGAATGAATTGAAATCGGCGAATTGTCATGTTCAGAGAATACACGAATTGTATGACTTGTCAACTTACTTATGCATTGGTTGGTCAATAAAACTGGCAGTTCGCGTCGTTTGTAGTTTTATCGAAATAATATTGGTTTATAATAAGTTGCATGTGTGAGAAAAGATTTCGGAGGTGCATCTTCAGACTAGAACATCTATACCTAGTTATTAGTGGGGCTCGGTGCTCAATTTAATAATAATAGCGCCAACGACGTCCAGATAGGTCGAATGCAAATTGGAGACAGCAATGCTTATCTAATCTTGCGTTAAATCATATCAGTGTTTCCAAATCAGTACGCTTTGGATCTTCGTAATCGGAGTTGATCCAGGGCCCAAATTCATCAGGGATATTTCTTTTTATATAATATGGTATGGTAATAATGGCAAGTAGCCTTTAACTACCGCTCATGGATACTTGTGATCAACCCAAGACAGGATCGAAGTTCCATCGACAAATGAACAAATGCGTTGTTGAGGGCTAAATTATAACCCCCTCGGTTAAATATAGCACACCCAGAATACAGCAATATAAACACCGTTGTTTGTTATAACGCAGACATGGACGTGACGGTGGTCCCTCTAGAGACGAAACACCAGCTACCTTCAAAATCAGATCCTGATTAAATCATATCAGTATCTACAAAGTAAGTAGAAAAACAACTTCTTACAAAGCAAGTAAGAAAGGTCCAACTAGAATCTCCAGTTGCTTTGAAGCCTGGTATGCCCCAATGAGGTTAACACTCTTGGGTTGCTATACTCACGTCGGTCGACTGCTGGCGCATGGTGAGCACACAGGTGAGCACGCGGCCGGCCCATGTGGCCGATCATCGCCTCACGCTAGCCGCTACCGCGCGCCACTCCGCATCTGGAAGTAACACGAATGTAAGCCAAGCCACGAGCGTATACTTATCGCTTCCTAAGATTCCTAAAATTGGTCGTAGAGTATTGTATGAATGTTTTATTTAACAATAAATAATGAATTAAACATCATAAAACGCTAATACGTTGCATATTAATTTAATGCAAAAAAATATCTGTCGATCTCAACCAAATTTCACAGGATTTGCTTAGCAAGTGGTTGCTTAGCCACTTTAATCTAAAGATTTCCTGAAAATTTCATCGAAATCGTCTTAACCGTTTCGGAGTCTATAAATATTATATATACACATATCGCCTATCGGTACAGACTAGTTGACCCGGCGTACTTCGTACCACTTCAAAATAATTCCTCCGTCCCCGTCTTTTGTATGTGTTTGACTTGCAGCGTTGCGACTTCTGGGACTTATGTTTGTACGTATAATTGCTGGCATTTTTAGAAACAAAAATTTTGCTGAAAGTAACAAAATATTCTATTGTATTCTTCTTTATATCTAGTTAGTCAGAAACTCATTCTCATATTTCTGTTTCCCCCATTTCTGTTTCCCCATTTCTGTTTCCTCTATTTCTGTTTCCCCCATTTGTACTCCCGCCCTTCTTTTTACCCCATTTCTGTTTCCCCTAATTCTGGTTTCCCTTCCCCTAGCATTACTACTTAAAACATGTTATGATATTCTCAAATATTCGGCATAAACTCTGTGCCTCATACATATAATACTTTACTTTTCTACGGATTCTGTACATATTTAATCATATAAGACAGAAGTCTTGCGCAGATTGAATAATAAATACTGCCCTTGAGGTCGGGAATTCCTCTTAAATGTATTTCCTTTAAGTCATTCTACTCTAAACAAAGACACATCATTTTGAAAGTATCCGTTTTAAAAATATCAAGCAAATTGTAACTTGTTAATAAATTCACATCCCTATAACACCTAACTTTAAAATTAGATGCATTTTATAATGCTAAGATTCTGTATAATTGTTACGCTTATTATAAAGTTTAATACCTTTTTAATTAAGGTTTCAGATTATTCCACATAAACGAATACAGCAAGGAACAAAACCATTGTATTGTGTCATATACATCCTTTTACGCCCCTAAGCTTGCGTGGGCAATCGGAGATTAAGAGAGGATAACGGAAACGAGACGGCCTACTTACGTCGAAGAGATTGCCTTGATTGATGCCCCGGCGAGATATATCAAAGTGCCATTTATTTAACGATAACGTAAGTATATTTATGAGCCATCCAAAGATGATATATTGGACTACGTTGGGCTAGATTTCTGTTTCTACGCACTTCCTTCTTATACACCTCAAAAAAATCATTCATAAATTACGCCACACTATAAAGGGGAGGGAGGGGGTCGCCAAAGTGTAACATTGTGTGACGTTGGGGTGGGGAGGGGTAGTGAATATCGTGACGGCTGACAGCGCTTTCTAGAATAAACTGCACTTAAACGACACGAAAGTAAAAAAAATCTCAAAACTATGACCACATGTGACAAGGACGAAGGAGGGGTCAAAAAATCATGAAATTCGCGTGACGTAATTTATGGATGGTCCCAAATGTGTGACCGACTCAGGGATTATTATCACTTATTCCATAATATTACGTGTTTCCTGCGTTTATATAAATGTGTATTTGACACGAAAAATATTACACGAAGATAATGAGACAGATTGAACAAAAACAAAGAAATATGAGACGTTCATAACAACTACTATCCTCTATACCATACTACATAGAAATGTAGCCGTCTCAACGGTTCCTGTAGGAAACCAGCAGAAAAGTGCAGCGGATCTACTGCTGTTATAAGGCATAAGCTGCCTGGCTATGCTACTACAATCGATTGCTACCTAAATGGTTGCAATCGATTGTAGTAGGAATCGTGACAAATCCGTTCAATAATTGCACAGGTTACACAAAAAGCGTAAGTGTAGCTTACACATGTAAACATATCGCGTGTGACATAATGAAACAATGTTGAAATGTAACCAAGTGAAAAATAAATACACAGTATTTGTTTCTACTGCAATGCAGCTGTCGGAAACAGCAGGAGCATGTTTCCGCGGTTTTATTCAATATGCAAACACTAGGCCAGGGGTCGGCAACGTGTGGCTCATTTGAACGAGCTCTGCGGCTCTTAACTGAGTTCTGAATGTATTATTAAAGGGTGCTACAAAGCGGTCTTCTAAATGCAGAATCTTTGAATTCGAAACGTGTTTTGCGATCGTTTCTAACGGAATGTTTTAGCGCATTGGCCTTACATTGGCATACAACAGAGTTATAAAGACACAC
>DWNJ01002110.1:0-10953 GCA_018250275.1 Udranomia eurus
GGCGGTGGTGCCTGTTGGGTTTTTATACCACGTCACAGAACAATCAGGCATTATTTAACATTATTTAGCCTTTTTTCGCAATTATTTGTAATGTTCCCCGTTCGCTGGTCAATTGTACACTGAACGGACGTTTGCCGCCGATTTGCAAACATCGGCCATGCAGCAGATGCGCGGTCCGAGGGGAAAACGTAGCGGGCAAACGTATTGTCGGCCAATGTCTTATAATATATTTGCAATTACCCATCATAATCAAAATCAAAGTACCCACAAAAATGGTGAAAACTCGTTCAAAACTCGCGGATAACGCGCCACCGGACCCATTGTTTCGATTATCGAACGCGACCCTTTAACGTTAAATCAAGTGGCGATTGTCCCATTGGCAGCGCGCCTACGACCCCTAATCTCATCGATACCATCTCCGTACAATGGGATATTACCTACGCTAATATACGAGGATTTGGAATGAAGTCACGCTTAAAAGTGGCCTTTGCGCTCTATTTCTTGCACATATATAGATATTACATATATGTATGTATGCATATATGTAAGTATATAACGCCGGCAAGCCCCGGACAACAGCTAGTAATATTAGCTATCAATTAGTTATTCTTGTACATACATATGAGCGGCTTTGCCCGCGTTATATATTAAATTGAGTAACAAACATCCCCACAAACGTTCGCAAGATGTATGTGTCTAAGAAAAACTGACTGACATTATATCTCAAATTTCTGCATCTTGCAACCAACATCGACGTGGACGTCCATTCCCTGCAGTGATTTTAAAACGTGGTCTGAACCAAAAGCCATCCAAAGTAAAAACAATTAAAATAAAATTCGAAAAATCTTGGCAATTTTTTTGAGACATAACTAACTTAATTTATACAACAATAAACAAATAACCACAAACAATGTAAACAAAAAGAGTTTTACATCAGCAAAAGTGCTTTCTCATTCAAAACAGCAGACCGACTACTGTGTAATCTGTTGAAAAATAAGTCCGTTTCACTTTTACTCGGTGAGTTAGGAGCTATTCAATTATACAAAACGAGTATGAAATGTAACTGTACCATAATTTCAAAATATTAAATTTTAAATTCAGTTTTCTAATGACAGCAGCCGCAGACGCGGGCGCGATGCGGCCGATGCGTCGTGCGGCTACTGCGGTCTGCCGAATACTCGTATACGAGTATTTGCCGCTCTTAAATGATTGACATCACGACAGTTTGTATAACCCGTGCGACCTGACTAGGCACTTTCCGGAAATTACGTAATTTTCTTGTACAGTGAGCACAGAAAATGTACTTCGTAAACATTTTTTTATTAAAATAACATTTAAGAAAAAAGCGATTATTTTTAAAATACTTTATTAACGATACAAAAATCAATAAACGCCCCAACTGTAGCAGATTTAACAAAACAGAAACCAACAACAATTTAACAATAGAACAAATTAGACGCGCAACGATAACAAGTATGCTATCGGTACTGTATGAATAAGGGCGAGTGCGGGGTCCGCGCGGGGAATCGGTAAAGGGATCGCATACCTGTCAGGTGCCTAGTTAGGTCGCACGAGTTATAAATTCAAAGCCTCCCATTGCATTACAATAACAGTAACACACTTTACCACCGCCCGCCCGCCCATGGACATCTGTAATCAACCCAAAACAGGATCGAAGTTCCCTCTTAGATACCACAGGTGCGTTGCTACCCTCGAAGACTAAGTTAAGTGTGTCTCCCTGACCCAAGGGCGGATCCAAGGGCAGAGAACTTACTAGGTTAGATTTGGAGCCCCCATCCCCCCCTGACTCGACGACTGGATCCTGCCCTTGCCCTGATCACAACCTAATCTACCCGAATCTACCACCTTTAAAAAATCTATGCAAACAAATGAACTCTTCGTGAGCCGCGTTCGCCGCATGTACACTAACGCAAGCCGCAACGCCAATCGTGTCTAGCGCTTATCATCGCCGGATCTGAAACTATGCGGTGTGACTGAATACAGTTAGTGTGCGAGTATGTTAATGAAATAAATTTAGAATTGTATCGCAAAGTTACGACGGGCTATCAACATTTTCAGACTGGCAATTACGCTATGAAACACAATATGCAAAAACAGATTAAACCTTATAGTGTGGACCATCGTTCAAAGAAACAATGGATGCGCTTTTATTGGAAAATAATAAAAAGTGTCATATTTTTAACACGCTTTTATTAGCTTGGATTGTATCTATTATGTATGTATGTAAAGGAATCTTAGAACACGAATTTGACGTCGAAGAAGATGTCGGATTAATTTGGAACTTTCCAAACTTATCGTGGGCCGATGACAATGTAATATTATGGTACCACCGAGCTGGTCTGATGATGGAATTGGAAGGTGGCTAATGGAACCTTGGACTGCCTACTAGTAAACGTATCGAGTTTGGGCTCCTTATACTCGTCTTAACATATTCTGTCCATTTCTCCTGATGACGAGGACATATGGTCATTATGGTACCATTGAGCTGGTCTGATGATGGGATTGGAAAGCGTGTCTTTAGTTTTTAATCTAATAATTTATTATTATTATTTGTTAACCGTCAAGTTTAAGCAACGAAAATATGTCATGAAATAGTGCTTTACATGAAAACGTGTTTTAATGTAAAGCACTCATTATTTCCCCAAAAGAATTAATACTCGTCACATATAACAGCGTGACTCTCTGTTTCTTATTTGCTCTTTGTGCATAAAAACCTAATAACCCATTGTAAAGACAAGAATTTTTGGAATAAATCTCGAGTTCTGTTTTTTAAATTTTCACTTGAACGTAGCAACCAAAATCTTGCAGCCATGTTTATATTTACACTTAAAGGCGATAGCTATTTTAAAGCTATTAAAATCCCGACGAAAACCGAGACGAAAACATGTGCAATTAAAACAATCATGCAGCACATCCATAAGCCGATGTTTAATATTTAATATGCGGCACTTAAACGGACACTGTTTATTGTGGAGAAATCTATGGCTTTCACTGTCATTGTTTTAAAACTGCCACGGTGGTGACCGATCTGTTCTGTTTGCTGAACTCGACTTTCGACTGGATTTGTTGTACGTCGAAATAACGGAAGCGTGGATGGAACCATTAGACCTGAAAGGTAGATTGTTTTGACATTGTTTGTTTGAAGGAAATTGACAGCTGAGTAGCTGAACTTTGGCCTATGGCAATTTCTTCGCGTTATAATTCATCCAATGTTCTTTTGACCGAAAACGTCAGCCAGTTTTTTAGTCTAATGGACTTAAGAAGTACCTACGTCTATAGGTATCGGCCGATTTGGTTGGAGTATAATCCAACCAATGCTTATGTAACTGCATTCATCAACAGTACCCTAATACTATAATGAATGTATTTCTAGGGACAGCGCAATAGACGGTGATGATCTAAACCGATTTAAAACTAAAATTCTAAAAATATTAAGTTTAAATGGGATCATGTGTAACTAACAACATAAGAATCTCTTTTGTACTCAATATTCACATGTAACTCTGTTGGAGGTTCTAAATAAATAAATAATACTAATGTACTCAAGAAGTGTCATACCAAACCATCCCAACTCGCATTTGACCAGGAGAATTAAAAAGTTGAGGGCACTCTAGATCAAAGAAATGATATAGAGGCATCAATGCTTCCAAACACTATTCTTGAAGATCTGATTTACAAGAATTGGCGGTTCATTACAAAATCGACAAGCATATAAATATATAAAACGAAATAAGTTGATACTGAAATTCTTACTAGTTTATAAAACATAGATACTTATTTTTTAAGTTTTATTCTACGTGGTAATAATATTCAACCTCCGTGATCTACGCATAAAATATCTCACAATAAATCAGTAATGTCAGAGATTCTCATAACAATTTCGTAATCACAAAGAGTCAACAACCATGAAAGTCGAATTATTTTTTACACCGCCAACAATCTATTATAAGCTATTTGATTTTCAACTTTATGGTTTAAACCTGTTTATTACAAAACTCACTCTATTCCGTGGTTTAATAAAGTCGATTTTAGATTGAAACAAATGTTTAAAAGTTATCGTTATGTAAGTAATGTTTTCTGTCGTCAAACTTTCTTCGTATATTGATAGTTATAATAAACAAATTAATTAAATTATTGTGTAACACTAACAGACGGAGATTTTACGACGTAAATGACAGGTGTGGTTATTCATTGGTGACGCAATCAATGTTTTGTAGATTTAAGGGCTCATCACCACTGCGCTTTGAGAGCCACTTGCATATGAACCGATCCATAATAATCCGACTAATAATCCATTATAATGGGTTGACTGGTAGAGAATGCCATCAGGCATTAAGTTTACCCTTTGTAACATCTCAAATATAAGAGGTGATACACTAGATAAATAAATATAATAATATAAGTGTTTATAGGTTATTACTTGATTGACCTCTAAGTTTACTGTTAATGCCCTTAAATGATTAGTTGGTTGTGGATTTTGGTAGATTTCACTCACAAATCAATATTTGTGATGTGAACAAGTATTTGTTTTGTCTGGCTGTATATTATCTGTACGTGTTAGTTTGTAGACTACATACATGTTTGGTAAGTTTGGAGCTAAGGCGACTCCAGCCGAGTTGTAATTTCTATTCCCGGTTCCTCCCTTTAGAAGACACATTCAGTTGGCTTCACTTTTCTTTAGGGAGTTATCTACAAAACTCATGTAGAGTTTTGTAACTCCGCTCAAGATAACTGCCGCTCATTAATATCTGTAATCAATCCAAGATCGGACCAAGGTTCTTTCTGAGTTCGTTCCCTGGACTAAGTTGGAACGCCTCAGTTAAGTATGTCTCCCTTACCACACCCTTCAAACCAGAACACACCAGCAAGGATCCTGCTAATATAAGTGATAGGTGCGACTCCCCTCCGGAGTCGAACCGTAAATAGTTCTACACTAGAGTTAATACAAGGGTTTTAAAAACAAACACAGATAAGTGTGTACTTATCTGTGTTTTTACTATTACAGCCATCATAAAGTACGCACACCTCTACAATGACGATGGTACGGTTATGTTGACGCGTCACGTTTCCCCTTTTGCACTTATCACAAAAATCTTATGTCCGTTCACCTAAGATCGCTCCCTCGGGAAACCACAGGGTTAGATTGTTTTCCTCTCAACAACTTGCCTCTTGGCTGAACCCAAACTCAGATTCTACAAATCTGAGTAGTCAAACATCTGCTCTTCTACAGCCAGGTGTAGAATGATCACTTAACTTATTTGCTTGTGAAGCGTATATTCCCTTAATGACCAGAGTTGTGTTTAGGAGGTTTCCGCTGCTGCTACCAAAGTAACGAAACGTCAGATTCAAAATTACAACGCTTACCTATCTGCTTTCTACGGAAGAAGATGAATTACTTCCTAAATGCAACTTCACGTGAGTTATTTAGCAACAACCAATAATTATCTAAGATAAGCTACCGGACCACGCCTTGTCTTATAATCTTCCGCAATAAAATAATTGCAGTTCCCATTCAAATGTTTCGATTTTGCCGTGAGAAAGTATTGAAAACCTGTTCAAATTCTTTCCGTTGGCGTTTCATTTCGTCTCTCTCTCTCTCATACTTCATTTTGGTATGTCTGTCGCTTATCCGTACCGCCAAGGTTCCGTCGCTTATCCGTTCCGAGATCCGTTGCAAATTCCACATTTTACGGGTACTTTGAATAAAGTTAAACTAAGCTTCGGTCCAGACACGGTATTAATTATTACCGTGGTCCAGATAACTATTTTTCGAGATCAACTATCCATAGTTAATAAATTTAGTGCTTTTCCTAATTCTAGATACGCAATATTCTTGAGTTGTTTCACCTGGACTGGCATTTTTGGTGACGTTTTTGAAGCTCCAGTTTTCTCCAGGTTAAATAAGAGGTAGCGAGTCCGATTCCCATTCTAGACTTCAAGTTTATATGATTTTGTGTCTCTGTGTTACTTATCTGTATAAATATACATTTCTAAACACATACCGTAACACATATTCTGCCTAGTGTAGGATGAGGAGATAGATAAGATACTATACAGTGAAAATGAGCAGGTCGTGCGTTAATTAACACGCTTATATCAGGCAATAAAGCATTTGTTAACACAAACAAGCAGACGTGTAGATTTCCTCTCCTTATATCGTATCTTAAATGTCAATTCATAGCTGCAACAATTAGCCTAGTTAAGGCCTAAGCTAGATTTATGATATCGATACAAAACCGAGTATAAATTATTTATTAATCTAATCCAATCACTGGTAGGCTACAGGTTTTCCTTGTGACGTTCTAGGATATAGTATAGCCAGGTGCATTATGCAACTATGAGAGTGAATGTGGAATTGTAAGTTAACCTTAACGTACTGATTACCGAGAACAACTAGCGCTTAGTGTTTGTTTTAATTTGTATGTAACGGGTATTACTTGGCTTTGAATGCTACACGTAGATAATATATACGTGCCTTATGGCCTGAGGCCCCGGATACCTAATATTTACGTTTCAGTAATAGGTAATAGGTACTAGATGTGCCTACTGTTCCGCCGGAGTGGAATTTGGTCACATAAAGTTTCGTGTCATCATGTATTAATCTTGATAAGAATTTGATAAATATTCTAAAATGAGCATTCTAAAAAAATATTCAATTTATTTGCATTTTTGGCCTACTATTGTGGATATAGTAGCTTCCATGTAAAAGATAGTCTGTAAAGATAGTATGATTTGCTGTCGCGGACATTTATTTGCAACTATTTAAGACAAACAATCCTACGGAACATTATCTTTGTATAACTCCAACAGTTTCAACAAGCTGCTCAGCTCTCAGAAGGCTGATTTTTTGCCGACTTGCTTGACAGTTATCGTTATGACCAAATCATAAAAGAAAAACCTCTATAAACTTATTATGTTATTCCGATGTTACTGCAAAGTTTAAGTATAATATATATAATATATAAGATAAAGTTGGTATGTTGTTATTAGTGATAAGAAGAACACAAATAATGGAAACTTATCAACCATTACTTCACCTAAGCGTGTCAGTAAAAAAAGAAAGTTCCTCAATTGACTTCGATTTAGAACACACAAGACGTTTATTATGAGGCTCCACGTTCATGCGATACAATTGGCGTAGTGTCGAAGAATGCTCCGTTCCACTAAACGGTAAAAAGGCTCAAAACGCTCTCATTATACGTTCCACAATACGATCGCGGTCGTCATGGTCGCAATGAAGACGTCGTGAATGACGTCATTATTCGCGCCCACACCGTAATCACAACTACTCAACTAAATAGATGGGTCGAAATGGGCGTTCCACTTAAGTTTATGATGGGAACATTCATAAGCTAACGGAAGAACTACGGTCAGCGTGATTGTTGTGACCGGTTAGTGGAACGCAGGGCTAGTGAAGGCGTTGTGCCAGATGGAGCAAATGCTTTAAGGAGTGTCATCTTACATCGGCGACAAGTTAAAGTATTCTATATGCTGAATATAAGAGGTTTAAAAATCTACCACATTACCGTTGTTATTGTGGGGGTCTGTATAATAGTGTTACGAAAAGTCGAAAGTTTTTAACTTACGACATACCTTTTCTTACATCTGTCCTTCTATTGGTTGTATAAGTTCCTATTCTTTGAATTTTATTTCGCAGATGTATACTTTTAAGTCATAAGAAGACACTCCTAATCTCTGTACTCCATTGTTGTGCCAAATGGTTGGCAAAACGGCCGCGCTGACCGCAAGTTGCAGATGCGGTTTGGTTGCGAATGTGTTCTACTGGCACGGTTCTATGAAATCCTCGAACCGATTCTCAGTAGTCTTTATGTAGAGTAAGTCAGGAATTTAAAGAATAACGCTTTCGCACTCATAGCTCCACACTAGAATTCCCTATGTCGTGGGTGTTGCCACACACGAAGTCAACAACACAAACAACGAAACGAAACTTAAACTCATTATCCAAATTTCTGCCTCGCTGGGAATCGAACCCTTCGTACGGCAGTCCGGCATGGTGACCATTGCGCCATACGAGTCGTCTGCATGCATTTGAATGCATCTGATTGTCATAATATTAATGCGTGAAGCAAAACCCTTGGTAAGTTTTTTACGGCAATTACACGGAGGAGTATGAAATTTGGCACAGCCAACATTTATACGGAGAAGAAGCACATACAGTAAATATTTTATATAATAATACATTAGAAATACATTACATTAGCAAAAGAAACCATTACGCATACAACCATGTCCACACACGTATACTCGTATACACGGAACGTCATTTTAATACTGAATCGAGAGTGACGTGAGCATCGGAAATGTCAAACAATTAATGTTATTTTGTGTAGTCGAAAATATTTTAAATTATTCTATAGGTATAAATATATTTTACAACTGATAACTCTAAGATCGGTCGATGCGGTCGATTTTTGTCGACCGCTACGACGATTTCTAGTCCTATTAATATTATGAAGGCGAATGTACGTAAGGATGTTTGTTACTCTTTCACGTAAAAACTACTAAACCGATTTAGATGAAACTTTAAAGCAATATAACTTATATCAGAAGAGCACATAGGTTGTAATTTATAAAGATGTTGTGTAAATTGGACAAAATATAAGTGTCAAGTAAGTCGAACAAAACTCGGCCTTTCAACTTAATCTATAACGCCGGCAACGGCTAGTTTTATATATTTTTTCAATTCAATTTAAAAGTTGACGCATTGGTAATCATGAGAGTAAAAGGAATAGATGTCAATACTGGACAATAGAAAAACTGTTATACAAGAGAAATAAAGATAAGTATAGATGATACCTTCTGATTTCTCCTTAATAAAAAGCAAAATCGTTATAAAATATTTTAAGGCTCATAGATACGCTATAAATTTTCACTTAAGGCATATATTATGGTAGTCACGCAACGTAGCAATAACTAGATAATTAACATAATTAGTTAATTAAAACATGGTCAAGAAATATCCCCAAAGTTGCAATTAATGTCTATTTCAATGTCTGAATATATTCTTAATTAATCTACACATTTTATTGGGGAACGTTCGAGTAAGTTAGCAGGTGCAACATTTTGGATACACATTAGATACAGTGTTTGATAAGGAACATCTGTCAATTTTGTACATCAATACGTATTCCATAAGGGGTTTATGTTCTTATGAGAAGAATTTTAAACCCCAGCTCCTCCATTTTTCAGCGAAAGCAAGCAAAACCTTCCATCCTTGCCTACACTTACGCAAACATTTTCGAAAAGAACCTACTTTTTTTTATCACCAAGCAAAGCAGAGACGCCCCCCCCCCACTCTTAGTGCTTCTAACTTAAATGAACTTTATTATACTTGTATTATCCAGGTGTAGGCACGTACAAGCAACAATGCAGGCCGAACAGTTCAATGTCTTCTTCAGTCTTGGATCAAATGATTGCATATTCAATTGAATCACGAAGGTCTGTGTAGTTTGCCTCGCTGATGCCTACCATATTAAGGCTGAGGTTAATGGGTACCATGGCCAACATGGGAGCCCTAGGACGAATTAATGCAACGGAGATCGCTATAGCATGTTAATTGGTATCTAATTAACATGCTTATAGGTTGATATGAACTGGAATGTTTGGGCTGACGTTATTGTTTGAATTCAGATCACTTAAAAGAACTTTTTTTCTCGCATCTTGTCAGTAGAAGCCGCGTTTTAACTTGATGTAGCTTATAAGAAATTTAAAATTCAGAGATAATTTGTTTGGGCCCCGTACGCCAAAATAGATGTTTTGGAATTTAAATTGAATTTAGTACGTAAGCCCAAAGACAAAAGAGGGGCACCTGAAGTAAACTACAGGCGTAAAGAGCCCATCAAAAAAAATTGAAGGTAGGGAGAAGATGGACGACCTTCAATCATTCAATTGGGCTATCTACACTTTATGAAGGCAGAAAATAGGGATACAGCCCTCACAAATCTCACATCAGTGACGATTAAACTGAAACTTGTCTTCGTATATCTCAGCTGTATGAGAGGGATCTGTGTCCTTCGCGAAACCAGCCACATTAACGCAGAACGAACGTCTCGAATAATTTAAAGTACATACGTTATTGTAATCTACATTGTTACGCGTCTCCTACACTTAACAGTAGCACTATTATTATGATCCTAGTGCATGGGATTGGGAATAGAATGCACTATGCAATGGCCGCGAGACGCGATTTGACCGCTCAAGTGCTTCAGTGTTTCTGCGCGTGCTATCCAAGAGCGACGTCTTGTTTGCCGCTATTTTTATAAAGTAAACGTATTTTCATAAAAATCCACGTTCGGAAACCAACTTCCGGGAACCTGTGACGGATTCCAAAATAGTTTTAGACTTTAGTATAAAGTTTTACGCGTTTAATAAGTAATTCGCATCAGTTGTGTGACTAAATACGGAAGTTGTTGATGATTTGTGATTGTTTTTGTGGTCGGTGACAATGTTCTGATTGTTTACTTACTGTTGTGGATTAAAGAAATTTTCAGGTGAGTGGAATGACTAGAATCGATAAAACAACTGTTTGATATAAGAGCGTTAGTATTCGGCCAACCGGATTCTAGGTTATTACAAAACATCTCCAAGACCCCGTTATGTTTGGTGAGTCGGCATCAACGGTAGTGGGATCTAGTTGGAGATGAAAGAATTTATTCTGCATTTGAATTTCGTTATATATGTATGTATTTGTTTATACAGTTACTGTTGTATAATTTGAACTGAAGGGAAGGCAAGGTCGTCTGTAGTGTATTATGTCCGGTCGAATCGGACGCACGCGGTCATTATTACTGGGTTCCGGTGAAATAATTGAATGGAATTAGTAATTAAACATACAATCAACTAATAAACCAACTACAAAGGTAACTGTATTGTTTAACAAACGAATTGAATTGAATCATTTTTAAGAAGAAA
>DWNJ01002111.1:0-10948 GCA_018250275.1 Udranomia eurus
TTACATAATACAGCTACATTCTTTACCAGACTAATTACCGCCTAGATTGTAATTGCCGTGCTAATAGCCAGACTTCATTCGGCGTGCAATTACGTAACAGAAGAAATTAAAGGCTACGTTGAAATGACCGCAACTGTAGCCGAAAATATATTATGATTATTCGGCTTTCGTTCACGTATCGGTGTGTGCATGTGTGAGTAAAAGGGTTATGCTGCCACGTGTTTCGATCGCTGTAACTTTACGTACATAATTTAGGCTTAAACATGATGTTTTATGAAGTTGTCGAAGAAGTCTATGGTTCTAGCGAGTCATATAACGACACAGTTTGTCATACAAAGGTTAAGAATAAAAAAGTGAATTTGATGGTCGATGAAAAATAACATAAATCAAGATGGCATTCTTAAAAGAACCTGACATTTGAAGCGAAAGCACTCAAAAAACTAATAGAACAAGCGACAGCAAACTCTAATGCCTAACCTCGGGCCGACTTAGATTTATACCGAGCGTGCATGCAGGAATTTGGACAAACCGGACGCTGGCGAAAAAGCGAAGCGATAAACGAACCGCCCGCCCGAGATTTACTGATGCCTTTTTAGGGCTATTTATGTGTGTCGTGACGGAATATTATTTCGCCCGATTCGGCGGTGCCTTGGTTTTGCATTGCCGATTTAGGGGCTTGCATTTTAATTAATGGGCGGTCGTTTTTGTGTGTGATAACTTTATAATAAGGTTGTATTGGAAATGATTACCTTTTAACTTGAATGAATTTCTGCATTAAATTAGCGAGTATTGTTATAGAAAATATGTTTTATTTAAGATAGAAAGTGAGATTCTAAAGAAGATTGTTTTTTTTCTGTTTCGTTGATAGGAATTTTACATGATTACAATTTAGTTTTATGTCTTTACAAAACTTTCACGCGATTAGGGTCCTAAGATAAAATGATTAAAAAACTCTTAGTTTAGTTCTGACTGTCAAATAACTAAATATACTGTGTAATTCTACGGAACTCTTCCCGAAAACATTACTCACAATTGTACATAAATCCATTTAATGTTCCATTGAGCGCTTCTCTAAAACCTTCGTTTAAATAAGCGAATCCATCCACCAAACATCCTCCGTCAATACACAAACGTACCAAGAAGTTGCAGCCTGTTAGCTCCCTACATCATTACCATACCACCTGGGGAACTGTCCGGGAACAAATTTACATTGCAGCGCACGTCCCGAAACTCGATAGCGTTGGGAAATAAACACAAGGAAGGTGGTACGACACTCTTGGTGAAATCTATCAGAGTGCGCATCGGAATTGGGAAGTATTTTCCGAACGGAACCGGGCCGGCATTTTCGGAAGTATTTTCCGTGTTTCTCGGTTTGTTTTGTTGGCGAACCTGGTCTCACTGGACAAACTGGGCTTGTGGAGCAGATAAATAAAGTTGAGCTCTGAAGTTTTATTTGAATAACGTTCTTGAACTAAAATCTACTAACATGGTGCTGTCCAACTTTCTAAGATGTCTTCTATAATAAATGAGACTATGCTTTTTATATTAGCTTTCTCATCTATGACGAAGCAAAGCGTTCTAACGCTAATTTTTGACACAACTATATTTCAAGGAACGGACAAGGATTTACTACCCATATCCCGAATGCACACTTTAACGCGCGTAGTAATAACACCTATAAGTGTTTTAATCGCCTGTAATAAATTAGATCTTCCTAATGGGTAATTAAAACTCGATCTATAAAGGAAGCATTATAAATTCCGTGAGAGGAGTAACATTCGCTCATTGTCCGAAGTAGGTACTCGTCGGTCCTCGGAAATCGGATCGACCTTGGCACGGTATCCCGGTATTAAATTCTGACTACTGAATATATCAGTTACAAGCGATTTGCCCCGGCTTCGCACGAATGAGCTTCGGTTGATGTTTCGATGTTGCATAAGCTTATCCTTTTAGGATTCCGTAGCCAATTCGCTAAAAGCGTATAGTTTCGACATGTCTATCCGTGTGTAACAGTGATTTTATTTCGTTGAATTTTTTTCTTCTTAGACCTATTATTATATTTATTCAATTGTAACGTTTCATTATCAATTATAATTTGCTATTTATATTTAAGGTTTTGCGTGCAGCTCACCTGATATTTTGTCAATACATGTTTAGTCAATGCATATATTTACATTAACATTTACATATGTGATGTAAATGTAAATATATCAGAGTGACATCTAAAGCTAGTATGCAACTAGTTTTAAGACCAAATTAAGCGGCTTGTGTGATTGTTTGTCTGAGATTTGCTTGCATCGTAAAACCAGATTTAATAATGAACCAAATGAAACCTGGCGGTAAGTCGTCATCCTAAACATTTTCACGGGATGGTTATTTAGTTATTTACCTATGTATGATCGGATTTTATACTCTTTAGTACTCTTTCAGTGAGTGAATGCAGCGAGTAGGCAAGCATTTTAAATGTCTTTAAATCTACAGACATCCTTTTAATTAAATTAGAATATCGTAAACATATATTCACTTTAATAAACGACATTTAATGTTCGTGCGGCAACTGTACTTCATAACCGTACAAAAATCATTGCAGCCGACATTTATACCGTAAACATATCGTATTTCTTCAAAAAATCCTTCGACGCAGCACGACTTGCCGAAATTTCTGCCAGTTAATCCCAAACTTCGGAACTAAACAACCATAAAATACCGTAAGTGAGCATGGAAAAAATTGCGAAACGGCAAAAAATACACTACGAAACGCCAAAGGGAAGGTGGAGAGGCAAAAGAGCTTTTATGGAGCAACTTTGGCGTACAGTGTCGTGCTAAGGGTGTTTACCGGGTATGTTAGGGGTGGGGTCCCAGTTATAGCGGTGTTGACATCAGCATTTTTGCGTAAACACAGTTGTAGATGAGCCTGACGGTGGGTATTCTTATAAGTGCATATTGATCTAATACCGAAGATAACGAAGATCGTGCGTGAGGGCGTGTGAGACATGTTGCTACTTTTATAGGCTTTATCATTATCACATTAACCATATCAGTAAACACCTCTTTCCATGTTCCATGATTTTCTCAAGAAAGATACTCAGTAGAAGTAAAAAAAAGGTTTAATCACGTGGGCACAGAATCCAATAATTTTTTTTATAAATATGAAAAACTACAAAAGTAATCCTGGTTAAATAATTGCAAACGTAATACGCAACATTACAATCATTAATAATGGAATATATTTAAAAAAAAGAGTACACGATCTTAATAGCACGTGTTTAGTTAGCACAGCTTTTGAAATTAAACAAATATATATCACCAAAATGGAGTTCGACAGACGACAAAGCCGCAAACATTTATCTGCAGCGCAGTTTGTAATTCAAACAAAGTCAGCTTTCAGTCGCGAATAGATAAACCGAATAGTTTTTCACAGACCACGAAACCGCTAGATCGAATTCAGACAATCACTGGAACAAATCCGTTTAGACAAACGCGTCGCTGTGGGCGACCGCACGTAAAGAAACAGATGGGAAAAAGCCGGTCTGACAAAATACGTTACCAGTAACATCGTTGGCCACCGATGTCGGGGTATAAAGCTATCTTTTACACAGTCTAACACGATACGAACTATTACGAAACACGCGTTGGTTGGAAGTTTTTCATGTTGAAATCTAGCGCGATGGCTAGCACCAATTTCTACTAATGCGGAAACGTGTACCACTAAATCTTACAAATTGACATGCAATCAAAGTTGATGCCCGGTTTTATGTTCTGTTGTGTACATATCCTAACCAAAAACACAAGAAATGCTTGACAGCGGTTTAATTATCTTATCTCACAGGTCCCTGCAAATTAGTAGCATGTTTCGCTTTTTCTAACACACGTACTTATACATATAATATAATATAGGAGTTTTTTTTTCGGATTCGCTATTATATTATATTATGAGAATACAAAGTAAATAACCTCAAGAAATATTCCATTTTCCAAGAACATTTTAATAAGAACAAGCGGATTAATTTTTTTTATTTACTGTTACTGATAAAATTAAAAAAGGTTGTGCCGTTATGATCAAGAACATTTAAATCAAAATGACGTATAATAATAATATAATAATTGTATCAAAATTAATACGAATTGCTTATGTTGTGTAATATTTTTTTTTAATAAAAAAGGTTAAAATCTCTCGAAAAAAAAACAGGAAAAATACGTTCACGATATATATATAAAGTCGACCACCGATCTGTAGCAAGATACCCTTTGCATGATCTCATTGTGCTCGAAATCCCCGACGCTAGGCTGAATACGAAACAACTTTACGTCGATTTAGAAATTTATTAGACGCGAGTGAAATTTTTATTCGTACCGCGATGTACGCGACGTGCGACGCGCGAGTTATGGCTGCTCGCGGCTCTTGCATTGCCAATAGCTCTGGATCTTTTGATATTTATATGTCTACGATACCTTTGCTTGTCTATTTATGCTAAATTCAAATAAAAATAACTAAACATTATAATCTATACCATAGGAACTTCAATACACATACATAACATGAGTATGTTTAGTATCGAAATGTATTTAACGTTTAAGGTGTGTGAGACGCGCGAGTTATGGCTGCTCGCGACTCTTGTATTTGCAATACCTCTAGATCTATTGATATATATGCCTACGATTAGTTTCGTAGTTGAAAATTTATTTATTAAGACAAAATATAATACTTATAGACAAAGCTAACCGTTAACTTTATAATTATATTGTATTTGACTGAAATTGGTATAGGGTGAATTATATGAGTTCTGATGTAATTAATATATAAGTATATAAGTTAATACAAACTGTATTGTATTAAGTATATAAAATGAAACATCTAAAATTATATATGGTTGTAATTCCATGACAAAAATTTTACAACCTTAAAGTTCTAAGCCCTTTAAAACAGAAGTGGCTAAGTACTTATAAAAGTTATGAACTTAAGCCTCAGCCCTTCCAGTTACGCAGTCCTCGACCTAAATTAAGATTTTACGAAATTATAAAATAAAGCGTTCAAGTTCACTGAGAGTGCTCATTTATTAATAAATATCAGTATAGAGCAATTTCTTAAAGAATGTTATGAGTAGAATTAATACAGAGAATAAATGTGTATGGACTTTGTTTTTTTTAACGGATATAATATTTAAGTTGAAAAATACCTACCTTCTTGTGAAAAAGTATTTTTTTTCCTTAAAAGAAAGGAAACTAAGGACAAGAGATTACTTTGCAAAAGATAGTGGCTTTTAAAACAATTTCAGAAAAATGTTGTTTCGAAGTAAAGTTTAACGTAATTTATTATCGCAGCGTTCCACTATTATCGCTCCATTAGTTCAAAAGTATGCTCACAAGAACACCTGAGGTATAAAAGCAAACGATACTTTAACGTCAAGTACGTTAATCTATGTGTAAGGAAAATTATAATTATATTTAACCAAATACTGTCTAGATAAAATAATTAAAAAGCATTCATGAGGAATGCCAACATAGAGTAAACTTAAAACTGTATTTTGAAATTTAATGAGTAAACTATGAAGATAATTTATTATTCTTATGTTTATATTTCAAAAAATATATATTTAAAACAATATACAAATAAATAGATGGCGTAACTGCACAACTGCAAACAAAATTAAACTTTATTTGTATAGACAGAACACTATTAATTATATGACACATGGTGAGCATGTTGGTCACTGGTCACTAACCGGTAAATTTTTCGCTATAAAAATTTTCACTTCAAGAACTGTAAATTTGGGACATTTTAAGGAAAATATTTGAAGTGGTTACATGGGATGTCTGATTCATGTATTCTATTAATGTTGGTAACTTGCCACTAGATGACGCTGTAGCCCATAAACATCTATACCAACTCTATGATATCAACACGAACATTTCCACGCCATCAATTCAACCCAACTTATCGGTTGCGATCAACACAAGTAACAGGAGCGCAGGCTTTCATCTAACCCAATAGTAATAGAATCGCCTCACAGTAAGCTGTGATTTATCTCCAAATCACTGAGGGCCACAAATCAGCAATCAGTGTAGCCGCAACTCCCGAGTCTATTGGACGTCCGTCTCGACCACAACTGTGACAATGACAAGTTGAAGATTGCATCGAACAGTTGCAAATCCCCGGAGTTCGCACCGAAATTGATCGCAGTAATTTGCTTGAGTTCCGACGAACGTTTGGCGATTCGTCTCGGTGCAAGGATACGTTGTCTCAAGATTGCTTGTTTCGATGCCATTGGAAACGAAATCGTCGCATCGGTCGAACCGTGGAATCGGACGTGTAGACGAGTTGAATGAGGTTTCAACGTTGGGGTAAATTATAGGACTTTAGTATCCCAAAACTTATAGAGGTCACTGGATTGGAAGTATAATTAACGCTTAACGCTATGTAAATGAAGACCCAGGTAGTGATTCATATTTCATCCGCCGCCAGGAATTTATACGAGATGACGAGATATCTCGTTACGATCATCGTGTTCAAAGTTAACCTGAGGTTGTCTAAAAAAACAATTATTACGTCATACTATATAAACAATAATATAATTTAAACGTATGATACATACGAAAGAGGTCTTAAAGAAGATCTCGAAAGGGTCACACGTATCTGGAATAACAATACCGACTTCATCTAACTACTTGGAAATGAAATATGTCTTGTCTAAGGCAGGAGTGTTCCGATGTTTTTTTAAGTAACATAGGCAAACTCATACGTATGTCCTTTATATAGTCCTGTTGGTATTTCTATAATGTTGTCGTATTTCCCCTGTTAGTGCCTTTGAATCTTTACAAAAAGAATTACCTTGAATAAAAGACAACAACAAATTCTAAACTGTTCATAGTGTTGACTTTTAATGAAATAAATGCTGTAATTCCCATTTGTTTCAAAGTTATAAAAGACTTTTTACATCCCTATTTCAGATTTAGATGTACGTGTAAAATTATTGTACGTTGTAAAGATTTTCCCGAAAATTCGTTTTCGAATTGCGGAAAAATAGTTTGAACGTGCTAATGCGTTTTTCTCGATATTACATTGTTGTAAACTTACAATTTCTAAAATAAGAAAAATGAGTATGAAATGTTGCTAAGACGTGCCTTACAAATATTATTTATTATTATTTTTATTACGATATAAATACAATAGGTCAATATGATTAACATGAAAATATTCAGTATCAAAGGCAATTAAAATAATGATAAACCGACTGGTTTTCATACTTAATTCATAAACACTTGTCAAATTTACAAAAACGATTGACATAAAACGAAAAGCAATTGATTTCAATAAATATGTATGTTGTTATCAGATAAAAAACCGTAATTTGAATAAAAAAAGGTGATGAAAACATACGTGTATATAAATAAAATATAATATAAATCTTAGAAAAAACGTTCACATACATTTCCTTTTATCGCTCTACTTTTAGTACATCGATGACTTAATACGGATAAGCATTTCCGTGTTCAGCGAGTAAAGTAACAGTTTTTCAACGCGCCAAGAACAATGCCTCAAACGTGTTAATGCGCTTTTGTCGTTTGAACGCCATCTTGGATCTTGAATTGATTCTGATGAGTGTACGAAATGCGAGGGGTTTATTTCGGGGAGCGATGTAATCTTAAGTGCCAAAGGGTACTCGACGGTAATGGATTTTATGCGTGGATGTGGTGAGGTAGTTAATGCATGTAGGAAATATTGTGTGTAATAATCCTGTCATTGTTGATCGGCCTTTGTGTGCACAGGAATTCAGGGACGATGTATGTTATTGTAGCGAACCGAAGTTTTCTTGGTTTTGTACGACATTATTCGTAACTTTAAACATTTTTTCATTTGCACTACAGGACACATCGTTTAAGGATGTTGTAATGTAGTTTTTCTAAGAGTATCCGCGGATCAAAACTCACGCATTATCAACGTTGTCTGTTTGTGATCAATTAAAAATTATTATTGAATACAGATAGTATTACAGATAGTTACGTATATTTAATATTATATAATATTTTTTACTTTTGTTACCATAGAATTTTTTAGAATACTCTCTTCGTATGAAAGAGAATGTTGTATTTCTGTCTTTGCTAAATTTATTCTCGTATTACTTAATATAACAATTAAGAATAAATAAGATTATGATAAAATTAAATAGCGCCTGACGAGATTACAACTTGAGTGAAAGTTATCTAAAAAATCAAACATTATCTATGTAATTAAATTAGAGATATAAATGTCTTATAATCAAAGGTACCATTTGACAAACGATTACAATAAAATAATCCTCTTGTTACTGAGATGCCTTCAATCGAACAAGAAATTACTCGTCTGGCAGAATATTATTCAGCTCAATGTAAAAATACCTACCGTTCAGTTAAACGTTTCCCTCAGAATGAGGCGCCTTTAGAAATCCGCAGGGATCATATACATGGTGTATAAAAAACGATGGCAGTTTAACTTTTTAATCTTTTTATTTACACACTTGTTATATATGCCTGACGCACTCACATATATTTGCGTGAAATAATATTAGTTTATTTATAACACACAAGTTAGTAATGGGACTTCTAAATAAAAATGTTTTTAGGCACAATAATCATAGCATAATTTTGAATTGAATAATATAAAAATAAATCAGTTTTATTTAATAGTAACAGTCGTCATTTAATAATAATTCCTTATTGATATCAAAATACGTATAATTCATAAAAATAAACAAAAATATCGGAAGAGGAACTTAATATTAGTTTGTGATTTTTTTAAGAAAGAGGTATTATAATTTACGAGAAATTTTAAGATCATCCTGTATAAGCGAGAATATAGCTGTAAGAGAGAATTGTATGCGAAATCTCCCGTGAAATTGACGTTGCGTCTCTGCTCTATTCTTCCCTCATCCGACGGTGAGGCGTCGTTGAATTGAAACTTTTTGAAATTCAACATTTTTGTATTGATCCTGTCTTATGCTGTGGTAAAATCTATTTCGCCGGGCGGTGGTCAGACGACACAACTTTGTATACCATTTCAAACATTTAAAATAAGCAGCAATAGCCCAATGGCTGTCGAACTTCGAGAGAACCTTAAAACAAAATTACTAGTATGCATTGACATGCCAGTATTATTTAAAGAAAATAGTCATAGAACGCCTCATTCCGTTACAACCATTTTTGCCTTAAAAATAGTATTCTGTAACGGTTTAATTGTTAAAGCTCCTTTATAAAAAGACCTATCTCAGTTTTTAAAAGCAGAAACGCATTTGTGATCTACCCGAACTCAACTACCATTATCTATGTATGCAGTACTGCAATATAAGACTAATCGTTTGATTAACTTGTAGCTATTAATGAACCTATAAAAGATATATTAAAATGCATACTATGAATTATATTATATTAACACAAACATAGAAAACGAAACTATAATAAAATGAGATATTTATTTTTGTTAAAATGTGGTTACATAGTTGGTCACTTTCATAAAACGTACTCGTATGTCACATTTGCCACATTATGGCGTACAAAATTATATTAGTTAAATTTCATTAACATTTATGGATTATGATTTATAAATTTCATTTAAAATTAAAAGTCAGAGTTGCGAAAACAAAATTCATCATTCACCGAATAAATTCGAGTACGGAGTAGACGCACTTCTCTATTAGCAATTTACGTATTTCTATTTTAAATTTAGTTAAGATTTTTTACTTAAATAGTAAATATACTGCAAATAACAATCATAAATATAATATAAACACAATTATATTTATAATGGGCACTACATAAAGAAGATATACGAAAGCCATACACGCAGAGCCAAAGCCGATCAGTGAAGATGATTTATTAACGTACGAGGAAACAGCTATCGGCTCGTTGCTAATACATCACTGCAACATTCTTTCCGTGAAGATAAACGAGGAATAATGGGAGGGAAGATTAATTAATCGTATATGAACTTATTACGAGCCTCTATTATACCGTCTTATCGTGGAGGCCGAATCCCGGACCTTAGATCCTCTGGAGATAGTGATACAGCGGTATGAGGATATGCGGATATGTTACGTTGCGAAAGTTGCGTGGTATTTAGAAGATAGAAAATAGAATGTAAAAAATAATGTGACCGAAATAATTATAAAGCTCATATATACTAATAAAAAGTGGGACAAAATGAGTTATCCTTTAGATATACTAAGATAGTTAGCTGTAAATGTTATTGATTACATAATTTGTATAATATAGGATTTAACATCTATTTTAAATAACGAAAGTAAAGAAAATCGCAACAATAGAAAAGAAGCAAGCAAAAGTTGTAAAAGAAATTTACACGACAAAAGAAACAGATGCACATACACATCTACACGGGGCCAGTAGTCACGAATTTCTGAACATAAAAGTCGGTGGGAATACAAGCAGAGAATCTGGTAAAGAATTGAATTTCGTATTAAAAAAGAAACTGACTTAGAAGGTTCTTCTGCTTAGCATAACAATGTAGATGGCCGTTGTCGCTGCAACAGTGAAGAAGCAACAAAAGTGCAGAATATCTGCATCTCAAAGGATGATTCCATTCTGTCGCTTGAACGTTAGAATGTTGTCTACATTCTTTTGTGGAACTTATTATATTCTTGCTTCAGAATATAAATGGGTTTAGATCGAATTGTGACAAAAGACTTTTATGATGTTCATTGGAATCTAAAAGGATTATGTTAATTGGTTCTAATTTGAAATAGCGCAACTGAACTGAATACTCATAAACCTGTGTAGCATAACATCATTCAATGTATGTAACATTGAAAGGAAAATAATTCCCATATTGTTATGTTTGATAGCGTTGTTTGCCAAATCTCTTTTTAATAGACATTTAACGTGGACACTGAGTCAGTAAAGGTGAATTAACAAAATGCCTTTTGCGCCTAAATCCTGGATTCGAATTTTAGCTCTTTGT
>DWNJ01002112.1:0-10948 GCA_018250275.1 Udranomia eurus
GACTACGAGTGCGGTCATACCCCAACTTTAAAAAATGGGTATAAAGTAATTACTTCTACAATTATTTTTGTTGTTATGTAAAATCCCATTAGCTTTTTTGGAAGAAGCATTAATTAAGTTCCCAAAAAGAACACAAAATAACACAAAATTATAACAGCAAATAAAGTAACTACTAATTATATAGAGATGATCTATCCAATATAGGTAAAATCCGTTTTCTACTTCCAAGTAGCTACTAGTAATAATTCTCTTGTTAAATCCTAATCCGCCAAATAAGATCAATATTTATAAGTATTCAATACTGTTTAAAGGTAAACGATAGGACATCATTTTTAATTCCAAATTAAACCTCATTGGTAGGACTATGGTTCATGGAATGTTTGCACGGAGTAGTTGGACTCATTTACTCGCTTCCGTTACTTAAAAATGGTATTTCTTTGTTGTCTGGCTATGTAACTCCATTGAGGTTCTTACACCAGCATAAATATGTTCACAAAATTTAGTTGAAGCAGTGTCTATTAATATATTAGTAATTGATTCAACGTAGTATCAGAATGTGATAACTGGGAAATCACAAAACGAGCTCTCCTTCAAAGTCGGCGATGCATTAGTGACCTCTCTAGTGTTGCATATGTCCATAAGCGGCAGTGACCACTTATTATCAGGTGTCCTACATGCTTCTTTCAGGTTTATTCGATTGAAAAAAAATCTCTCTTTGTAAGCTGTAAAGTGTTTTTTTTCACAGGCAGTAAAACATCTTGAGCGGCACTAACGCCACCTATTTGACTAAAAAGTATATTCATTAACAAAATAATGACTCTTGAATCATCTATAATCATTAAAAAAAATCGCTAATACTTAACTATAGCATTCATTTTCAAATTATTTATTTTCTTACATTTTGAACAACACATTCAGAGTTAATTAACATAATTTGGTTACTTAGAAAGTAAATTTAAACAAGTGCTTGAACTCTACACTATTCATTCATACCGAAATTCAGACATACACGTGACTTAAAATTGAGGCACCCACCTCGCACTTTTGCGTCGACAATAAAAAATAAATGCTAGGCACTCATCACGTAATTCTGGAAAAGCATTTTCGCGGTATAAACCACGCACACACGTGATGAAGCGCTGGTGCTCAAATGTTGTCGAGTGCCGATGATCTTGTTTACGAACGAGCTATTTCCCGAACTCCTTTTTCCAATTGACGTATTGATTACGAAGTTCCCAAAATAACCTTTGAAGAAACTAAGCTATTACGAAATAATTATTCAGTTCTTATTCATAACGCATTTGATTCGTAACTTCAAGATCAATTTTCCGATTGTTACTCTTAAGTTTATCTAGAATATTTACCGAAAATCACACCACGCGGACTTTATCATTTATCAGACGAGACCGTTATCTAGTTATCTGAAGGCTACATACATACATACAGTACTGTTTTAATACTGTATTCAAATTTCAAGATGGCTCATAAAATTGTAATATTAACAAATAAATAAAATAGCTTTAACCAACTGGCTGCCATAAATAAAACTGGGAAACTTAAGTATGTTTGTAGCTACCTAATAATAATTCGATCCGACAGATTTATCGGCGGAGGCATCTATTGTCACAAAGTCATTTAAAACCAACTACATAAACGAAATACTGTAATAACTTTTAAAACTGCCCGGGTCGTTTAACTGCTGTTGCCGCAAAATTGCGCCGCACTCGCATGAGCAGCATAATTATGTCGCCGCAGGCTTCCATTTTAGCGTTCAGAAAAAAATAAGGTTGTCGATCGACAACTGACGAGCCACTAGGTTCGGTGCTCTATTGGACGGGCGCGGGGGTGGACCGGGGTAGGGGGGCACAGCTGCGCGAGCGCAGGTTGTCAGTGTCTGCGTGAGATTTACGCCTGCGAATGTGTGCGTAGGGTTGTACACCTTGCACGCAACGGGACAGGCTAGGCCCGAGCAGGTAGAAACGTCGTCAACTGACACGATTCTGGACGGATATCGCGTGGCGAATATGGATTTTGAATATATAACAAAGCAAGAAGCGGATCTGAGACAGTTGGTTCGCGGAAACGTAAGCCACTTTGTTAAATGCATTCTGAAACGCTTGTAGCGTTCGATAGTTAAAACGATGGGGTGGATTCTGTTCATGAATAAGCAATGTTCTTTTATCAACGATAGGTTTATAAACGTGCATGCGACATTATTGTTAACAATTACCATAACAAATATTAATTACCTATCTGATGTTCTACTATGTTACAAACAATACAGATTCAATTCAAATATTATTACATGAACAACGAAAATATTCTTCTCCGTTTAAAATTTAATTCGAAAAGTGGAATGTAAGGTAATCAAAGCACTACACATTTCTTTTGTTTAGCCGAATCTGGCTACAGAACATAATAACAATGAATCCTCTAATTCAAATAGCTATACTTTGGTTGGACTTCCAAAGGCCGTGACGAAGTAATATTTTGGGCCTTCATTTTTTGCTAACAACAAACACTCGAATGGAAACAGATGTTCCCATTTCACATCAGAAATTTCTCATGTGTTTTTATTACCCTTTTGCTTGCAAGTTTTGACTGTGGCAGCCAAAATACATTCATGTAGAAATTAGAAAAACGAAAGATTTTTATAAACGCATCCTTACTATATACTCTCTCAATAAGTCCAGAGCAGTGCTTAAATCCAAATAAAACGATAACTTCCCAACTTAAATAATCAAGTAATGCATTTCACCAAGTATGCTAATCGTCACATACTCGTATCGTTTGATACCAAGCTGGCACAGTAACAATTCAGTCCAAGTACTAAATATAGTACAAAATAAAACAACTGTCGCTTGCCCTTCATTCAACGTTTAATAATTTCAAATATCTACCTAATGACAACGAAAATAACGCACTTTTTTGAATAACTAATATCGACAATGTAATTGGTTGACGGCGTCGTCTGCGTAGGCGCACCAGAATTTTTAATTATGAATTAATTAACAATCAACATCACAAACTTGGATAAACGCTTTATTCAAATTTAGACTGTCTGATAGAATCTAATATTAAACCGGGAATTAGTTTTTGGAAATAAGGCGTTGGTGAGATTGACAGTAGGTAAATTAAATCACTGTTGTTCACTTTTGACTCTCAGACAGACTGCAAATGGTAAATCTTACGGTAAACCAATATTATGAGTGCGAAATATTTTGAACATAAAGTAGTTCTAACATAGACCTAACAATAAATAAATCATCAAGTCGTGATCATATCACCATAAATCATCAAACATCTAAATACATTAGAGTATTTAAAATGCTCTTCTAAATCTATACATCGTAGAAATAGTAGGATTTCACTAAACATACATACATAAATACATTAAAAATAGACGCGTATGAACAAAATGCAGCAACGCACAATAATGTATGCGTTGCGGCACATTGTGGAGTTCGACGACTCTCCGATAATAATATTATAAAATGACTTCCTATCAGTAAACATTCTATGTAGAGACATTTATCATTCTCATACTATACCATACTATCATATTGTATGAGGTTATGTCATTATAGATAAAAATATTAAACGTATGTATTGTTCGTGGTGTGCAATTAATATCATTTAGTTTTATAGATACAATTTGTAATCAATTAACACGTCTATACAGATGGTATCAAAATATGGTTAAGTTCAGTTATCTTGACAAGTAATTATAATAACGATAGCTAATCTAGAAAACTTGTCAATACTAATGTTTAATATTTAGAGCGAGTTATAAGAGTTATTAAGAAAAGTTAATCAGTAATTAATAAAAATGATCAGGTACCTATGTAATTTTATAACCTCATTCTGAACATCAAGGCATAATGTACATTGATCACAAATAAAACTTGCAAGGAAATCATTGATATTATACAATAAACCTCGCGTTCGGCGAATTAATAATGATCTATTACAAATACAGCTAACTTCTCATTAATTTTGTAAATTACATGTTATCTAGAAGTATCAGAAATAATTTGTCGACGCTACATACTAAACAGCCTAAATGTGAATATCGCAAAGCATATATTTCACAGACACAACATATCCTCTGAGACATATTAAACTAGCATGTAGATCAACGTAATATTCCCAATAGATTAATACTAATGCAAAAACGTTTACATTACGCACTCTGCCTTACAAAGGACTACATGTCAAAGAATTAACCAAGAGTTTTTTATCTATTCTGATCAACACGTCGGCTGAATACCGACTAACACAGCGAAGGGCGGGATTGATAACACCTGAACATAAGTATTCTCTTCACGATGAGATTATAATATTATTATGCGTGAATGAGCAGGTCCGCTAAGTAAAGGATTATCAATTGTCTACTTAATTCTTGCCAGTTAATGCTATATACGCATGATAAGTAACATTCTTTTGTACTTTAAAAGGCATAAGTGTTAAGTAAATGCACGTACGGGCTTGCAACCCAGCTCTGCAAACATTTAATGAATAAATATGTCTTCCATCTACCTCTTCAGTCCGTTTAATACGTGTTAAGAAATTACGTATCGTTTTCTCACTCTACATTCTAGATATATACAAAATAATATAAAAATCGGCCTTCAGGAGTGCAAAATTTATGGCGAATTTAAAAATATACATGACATAAATAATATTATGTTATCTTGGCGTCTCGTGTTCTTATTATTTGGAATAGATCCTAGAATCGTAGGAGATTAATTCGAAAATTTGGATTTAGAAAAGAACATCCCTTGAAATTTAATAAAAGTTTTTGAATTTTTGTATAAATATACAGAAAACGTCTTACACTTTCGTTCGTAGCTCAGTAGGTACCATAACTTCGAACCCGACGTTTCACACATTAGTCACGAAGGAGAATATGATTGCGCGGGGTGCTGGGCTAAATATAGACGACTGCAACAGGTGGCCTGATCCCTACCCTGCACGCCCACGCACTACATAGTAGAGCGGAGCTAACGGAACAGGCATGCGAATCTTTGTAGCTTCAAGTACACACAACAAGCACACGATCGAGGCGTGGCGATGGTTTAGCAGGCTGATTTCTGATTGAAGAAAAAGTGAAGAAGAATTTATTTAGACAAAACACAACGATAAGTTACCTGCCTAAACTTGGATTGTATCTACTCTTTCAAGATGATTAATTATCAAATAGTTCCGTACAGCGTTATGAGTCGTACTGAAATCTTAGTGTTTAAGCCTCATGAATATCGCTGCGAAAAATGTCTAAACTTAGCTTTGTTTAATCGGCAAATGACATTGCCGATTATCAAAATGACCGTATTAAGCTAGCCATAATTATGAAACTCGTGAAATGTACTTTATACTAACCCAGTATTGAAGTAAAGTAACGAAAACTTAAGTAAAGAAAACTTTCAAAACGGACAGGGATAAAATTAAATCGCATGTTTTGACATAATAAGCTTAAGGTACGCTTAAGGTACGGTCAACTAAGAACTTGTATGAAACACATCCTAAGTAGGTTAACGCAAAGATTTTCCAACAGATTTTTTTAACATTCGGATCCAGTAACCGATGATTGATACACGGTAATACATGATGTTTCTAGCGAAACCGGAAGAGGATGTTCGTAGTGTATTATTTTTAGATTTATCTTTCAAGCTATTTCGAAATACAGCGTTCTTTCTTCAATTTTAGAGGAACAAAAGTGTCCATTTCATTTTTTGTTTTATAGCCGCTGGAGAGACGTTTTCACCACACAAACAGACACACATGCAAACGTAAGTTTCAGACAAATAGCCGTCTTTTTACGTTGGTGTTTAAAATGTAATCTGCTACATAACACCAAAGGCCACAGGAGAAACCTCAGACATAATAAGTCCTAATAGACATTTACATCGTTGGTGATCTAATATCGTGTTAAACGGCCCCTAACCACATTTGTGCCAGTACATTGAAACTAACTTACATTACTGGGGAGTTACTTCTAAGAACAGATTGACTGCACAGTCAAATGCACACATGAACAGCTACTATGCGAGTTTAATGAATTCGTGCTAGGCGTCGATATTCTGCTTATCTAGACAATTTTAAATATGAGTTTGTAGGTATGGAGGAGGAGTAGGAGGAAAAGGAAAGAAATATACCAGCATGCATTAAAACCGATTTATTACTTCGCGCCATTGAGGGATTTGATAGAGTCAGATCAATGAAAAATAAAATTGTCAAAAATTCCATGAAATACCTATTTAATATTCAGCAAAATAACGTAGAGATTTGTAATTTTTGTATTGTTGTTAAACAACACCGCCATACTCATACTCATTGTTTCCATAAAATTAGCCAAAATACCCCAACTTACATCGTGAATCGAATCAATAAAACAGAGTCGCTTATTCGCCGTACTTGTAACTTTAAAATACGGACCGTTCTCCCACATTTCTCGGAATCGCTGTGAGCTGTGGGCCGCGAGTGCAGTCGTGTTAGTGTTATGATACAGAAGCAAGCCATAAATGCTTGGCGTTCCAAAACTTGGCACGCGGCACCGCAGAAATTAAACTTTCATCCATTGAAAGAAGCGCAGAAAATAGAATCGGGTATCGAGAGCTACGATTGTATTATTAGGTACATACGAAGATCTTTATAAGAACCGTTAAATATGAAACGTATATGATGATATATGAAACATGTAGGTACGACTTTCATTTTTTTAAATTGTATCAAATGTCGCTCAACACATATAATATCTTTAATTAAACACGTTTTTGTTAGCTATCGCTGATCTCTATCATATTTGAGTACAAAGAAGCTGTTTAATTCTCTCCTCAATCCATCTCCCCTCTCTCTTTCCCTCACTTCGGCTACTACGGCACACGGCTACAGCTGTTTCTCTAATTTCTGCACCTCGTCATTCACTCACTAACAATATTTATATACATAGGTATTACACAATTTTGCGTAATTCACTCATCACTTACACATTTACTCATTATCAAGATATCGCAAAATTTTGCTGATTTTTCTAAACGAATGCTTATTAAATTTAACAAAAACGAAAATGTTTTATTTTTCTAGGTATAGTTAAAAAAATCATAAGGCTGAAGATTTTACTGAAACAGTTAAACTTCTTAGTAACCGAAACTCAAAATCAGTTTCAATTTGCCACGGCAAGTTCTTGGCTAATGTCTCCAATGCGACCCTGAACGGCTCGCTATTTTTAGACCTGCAGCCCTTCTTATTTATGGATGTAGACAATAAGTCATACGTTGTTTGGACTTGATTGCAGTACATTGACTTTCTTTCGTTAATTGTCATTCTCCTGGAGTTGTTTAAAAAAAGGTTAAGCATAGACAATATATTTTAAGATATATAGAGATATAGGTTTTCTATGCTCTACTATGCTTATGAACTGCATATTACATTCATATTCTCACAGAATAAATAAAATTATCACATAACAGATTAAATCTGGAGTATAATAACTAAGATTAAACATCAGCAAAGCAGTACTGCTGATTCTACTTATTTTATAAATATTACCTACGCCTTGATGATTTTTGTAGAGACACTAATCGCTAAGTCTATAAATTATAGACTTAGCGATACCGTTAAAAATATTAAATCAAGGACAATGTTAGCAAGTACTTTTTAATGCGGGGAAAAAACAGAATTAAATCTACATACACTGTTCTCATGCATGTTAAACCTTTGAATTAAAATGTGTGCCTAAATCTTTTGAGGTTACCAAAACTGCATATACTATAAGTAACATCAAGTTAAATATTTTTAATGATAAAAATTATTTCCCTTGCTTATGAACTCCGGAAACCTTTGGCTTCGGTGCCTTATAATCCGGCTGCTCTTCAGGGTTGTGTGGCCAGAAGGATGGCCTCTTGACTGGGTCCAATGCTTCGTTAGGATACAGATCGGCAAACATCTCCATAGTCATGTCTTCGAACTTCGGAAGAGCTTTTACTTTGTTTAAGTCGTTTGTTACTCTAAAATCAAGAAGATATTGAAATATAAATCATCAAATGTATTCATATATGTCATATCATATCATATAGATGTATCAGTCAATAAGTATCTCTTAATACTTCTATACATATAATATTTATCTATATCTATCTGTAAGTGGTGGCTGTATATGAAAGATATCTAAGAGAAAACCATTTTAGGGGTTTTTATTGAAGAACTCAAAAAATGATTTTTAGAATGTTTGTCTGTTAGTATGTTAGTCTGTGCGTTTGTTCACGGTAATCTCAGAAACGGCTGATTTGAATGCGGTTTCACTCGACATGTAACGTTTGTTTCATAAAAATCGGCTCATAAATAAAATGAGATGGGGACGGGAAGGCGGTACGAAGTGCCCGGCGCACTTGCTAGTTATTAATAAAAAATAAAAACACTCAGCTAGTAATTAATAAAAAGTTCTTACTCGTCTTTATGCTTCTGCACTTGAGCGCAATATTTTTTTATTTCTCCCTCTAAAACTTTCCATTGTTCGTCAATTTTTACTGTCAACTTATCACTCGGGTAAGGTACTTTGAGCTCAGTATAAGCTCTTTGGAACTTGTCAACTAATCCTGGTACTGGTATTTTCTTGCTGTATTCTTCCCAGTTTATCTTGGGTGCTTCAGCTGGATTCGCTCGGACTCTATATTAATATTTTAAAATAGACTTGACTCGAATTGTATATTAGTATTTTTATGTATTCCTTGGACGAGAGTTATTTCGTGATAACAACCATAACAGGGCAGACCGAGTTAGTGGCATAGAAAGATTTCATAAAGCTTTGCCATATAAAAAATATTATTTCTATTATATAGAAAATCCATTACCATTAATTGTATTACCTTCGCAAATACGTATCTGCTTTTGTTTTAAACGCTAAGAATTTTGCCCTCTCTTCAAGAGAGACTCTTTTCTCCATTTCAAGCCAGTTTGTTGCAGGTTTCATAAATCTCTTTGCCATTTTATTAATTTATTCTTTTAGAAAATTAATATGAAGTTTACTCCATATGACACTCTTTAATAATTATAATGACAATAAATTAATTGACATCTCGAACTAAGACATTCTCATTTGAAACTGTCGCAAGAAATAAAAAAATATTCAATACAAATATTTAAAATCCAAATGCCATATTTTTTTTACCTTAAAGGGCAAGACAGTTCTTCAGAACTTCAAAAAAATCTTCAGTTTAGTTTGAAAAGTATTGAAAATATCATTCATAATTAGTGTGAAAAAAGGTGCGTGATATAAAAATAAATGTTAAACATTCACATAGAATATAATAACGAATCAAATTCTATTTTACTGTTACACTTTTTCAATTCCAATGTAATACGCATATGCGTTCCCGCGCTTTATTGACATTCCCGTAAGAACCAAAGACATCTTTCTATTTTTTAATGAATGGAATATAACCCGTAATAAAGTACTGTTGCGATATGCACATAATATAAACGAATATCTATCGGTACTGCAACCAGAACAATAAAGCCACTGTGTCTGCAACAGACATTTCAGAGAGCTAATGATGATTCTAAGAACGAGACCATATTGAGTGAAAGGCTTTCAGGTATTCATAAATCGATTATCCACCATGCGATGCAGAAGACGTCAGGACCACATGCGAAATCGCGTGCGAGGTTGTTGCTAGGGTTAGGTTCCAGGGGTCGGGAACCTTATGCCCGCATTACCATCTGGGCCAAACACTGCTTCTCTAACCCTTAACACAGTGGAGTAAAGTCCACGCTAGCTCCACCGAAAGTGAAAGACCCCGGGGCATTGACAAATTCAATGATTTAACGCGAACTGATGCTAACGAATTAACATGCACCAATGACTACGAGTCCAATCATCGTTTCGTTTACAGTCTCAGGCTTATTGCCACAGGCGATTGACTTTAAACTTGAAGGAAAGTGACTCCCGAAGCAATAATTTCGTACATAATGTTATGATTCGTGGTACTATGACGAGCTAGATACATTATCTCCAAGTGATTAGATAGCGGCTTGCAGTTTGTTTTATTTGTGCTAATTCGAGATATCACACTTTACCTTGAACACATTAATCCTTGTACCATCGGACAATGACAGCATAAGTTAGTACGTTGAAGGTATAGAACATCCATACATTTAGCCCTTCTCTTTACGTTATCTGAACAAACTTTAAGAGAAAAATAAAATGCGACAAAGTTAAAAATAGTCTATGTCTAAACTGCATTAAAAACTACCTTATTTTTTTATTTATTTGTCTACAATCGTGACTAATTCTTGCGTTGCTTTTGCGGGGTTAACATCTTACAGGGAAAATGTTATTCAATATTGATAATTATTCAAAGCAAAACCTTATCTTAGCTATCTTATCAACAAAGTCTTGTTAACATTATTTCCCTTTATACATATTTAGTGGGAATCATATCTACGGTATTTTCATAATCACATACATATACACCTTTATCTGAAAACGTCAGTTATAAAAAAACAGTTATAAAACTGTTATTGTAATAGTATTTTTCACTATGTAACAAAATATCTTAGTGTTAATGTGATTAAAAGTCTCTTAGTTCAACATTGGTATAACAACGAGTGGAATTTTAATCGACCACAGCAACAATATTATAACATTTTCTGCCTAAAGTTACGAATCAGTCTTTCTCTTCTGATTTTGAGTTTAAATCATATGTAATGCTCAAGTCATTACACATTAAAAAAATAACTGCAATTTCATCAGACTCTATCTATCTAGTTGCGAGATAATATATCCTATGTTATATTGTGAGAAAGCTCCTATTACCATATCTTCCCAATTTTACTCATTTTAACCTAAAATACTCATAAATAAATAAATAATGTATCTTTATTTCTAAGCGGAGGTCCCTAAAACCCAACTTACTGTAATTCTTTTAAGACGTAGCGACTACCTCAAGTC
>DWNJ01002113.1:0-10948 GCA_018250275.1 Udranomia eurus
ATATATATAATATATTTATAACTTAAATACGATTGTGAATACAACTTCATTTTAGTACAACGCACCCCTTGACAGAAAGTCAAAATAGTTCATAGTATGTAATAATTGTAAAAAAAGTAAAGCGAGTGGTTTTTTAAAGAGTTAATATGGTTATAAATGTGAAAGTTTGTAAGGATGTTTGTTTCTCTTTCACTCAAAACAAAACAGATTTAGATGAAAGTTTACATTAACATAGCTTATATATCAGAATAGACTACAATTTATAAAGATATTGTGATAATTGGACAAAATATAACGATAAGGGTCAAGTAAGTATAGCTCGTATGACTTAACTAGACACCTGCCGGGAATACAAAGACGTACGTTAAAAAAATAATTGAAATCCTAATTTATAAATACTTTTACCTTACAATCACAAGTAGTCAAAAATAATATTAGAAAAATACGTTTGTGAAATATGATTGTTTTTGCTCACTGTATAAGCAATTTACATCAGCGCCAGATGTCTAGTTCAGTCGTACGGGTTGAATTGCGTTCAGCACGCCGACAACGGAGTCGGGGGCGGACGCCACTGGCGCAGTCTAGAAGTGTGCGCAAGCGTTCCCGTGACTCCACCCCGCAGTGACGCGTTGGAACACCGTCAGGTTTTTGATTGGTTGGAGTCCGACATAACCTTCCATCAGTCCCGTGACAGAAGGTACCCGTGCCGGGTTCTCCCGATGTTAAAAAAAAAACAAAAAACGGGTAACAACGCAGGCAGAGCCGCGGGCGTCAGCAAGTGGGTGATATAGTAGTTATAAAACACTTACTGTTCAATGATAGTGGACCGCTCGGATATCCACTGTTTGTGCAGATTGCCATTGTTGTACTCGATGCGGTAGTTCGTCATCCCGTTTGAGACCTCCTCGGCCTTGCTGCTCGGATTCTCCATGTAATGCAGCCGCATCTTCTCATTGGACACTGATACCACCCTGAGTTAGAAAATATTATATGGTGGAATGTTATTAAATTATATATTTTCGGAGTTGATTAGTTTTTTCTGTTTTGCTTATTTGTCACTCTATAGTGAAGTAAAATCTTAAAAATTTTTTATATCATATTATTGCTTATGGAAATGAAAACAAGTTCAAATTGCAATACATTTCATAGTTGGAGTTACATCTGTAAGAAATATCAGTCTGTGTATAATTGTGGTTTGCTTTTCCTTCTGACTGCATGTAAAATTTTCAATTTTCCTCGGTTGGAAAATATAAAAACAAGAAAGAGAAGAAGTAAGAAATTATTAAAAATAATAATTGATATAGCACTTCGTTTTGGAATTTTTTAATACTTTGCTTTTTCTTTAATTTGATAAATAATACATTACTTTTAATCGGTTTTTACTATTATTGTAATACTGTAATAACAACAATCAAGCGGACTCACTTGGCCCTGGTGAGATGCGGCCACCCGACCCAGATGACTTTGCCCAGGAGCTCGTGGGCCAGCGTCTCCAGCTTGGGGTTAGTGTCTATCTCTGGCAGCAGCTGGACTATCATGCTCTCGTTGCGGGACGGCTGGTCGAAAACCTTCACCCTGCACTTCTTTAGGCTCATCTGTTTGAATATAAGACGTTAACTATGACCGGAACTATAAATATATTTTATCTTTATTTTTATGTTGGTATTGTAATTTATATTTATCTCAAATGATTTAAAATTAATTATAATTAATACTAATTCCAAAATAACCTAACAAAACTCTGAATTTAACCAAGATCATACGCCAAATAACTGGCACAGTAAGCGCATATATAAACTGCACAAACAGCATCAACCTGTAATGCTTACCGACAAATAAACGATTTGATTTGAAACAAATTTGTGTTATGTTATGTTCTTTTTAAGTTAAGGCTGCACGTCATCGACGGCTCGCCAAATTATTAGTAACCCGAAACGAAAGTCGTCCTTATTTCTGGAATAACCTGCATACACAAACATGTGGTATGGGGTTACGTGATGACGGTGCGGATGTGTAGTTAAATATAATAATACTTAATATCAAATATAAGAATATGTTAAGAACACAGTCCACAACCAACCGAGTACTTCAAGTGCCTCATAGTAGGGAAGCCGGGGAACAGCAGGTCCCGGTCCACGTTGGGCAGCAGCCCTCGCTTCAGCTCGTCGTCCGCCACGAAGATCTCCTCCCGCCACACCTGCTTTTCTAGCGCGTGGCACGACGATATCCGTGGGAAGTACTCAGGCGCTTCGGCGGGACCTACGGGTAAATTTTTAATTCATCTATTTATTTTAACAAACTATTAGCATCTCAATACATACTAGTAGTCTAGTTAACCCCTCCAGCTAAGCTTCAAGGCTTGTGTTAGAAGTGGATTCACGTCAATAGTGTAATGGAGAAGTGAGGATCGTACCGACATATTTACAGGTACAGATGTTGCTGTCTAAATATGCGTTGACCCAATGAGAGCAATGACGAGCATAAGTCCCATCCAGTTACTGACCGTGTACGACGTTGCTTACAAGCCGCATGGCTATGCGCATTTCTATAGTAAATAATGCGAGTTATTATATATACCGAGATCATCGGCCGTCCAATTGTAAATTAGCATAGGTCCATGAGTGTTACGCTTGATTTCTTCTGCAGTGAGCCGCTGGTAGCAGGGCTCCATTGCTGATAGTAGATTCACCTAAAACAAAAATAAATCATATTCTATTACAACATACACATTCATACTCTGCTAGAGATCGTTTAGTAAAAAAGTAAAAAAGGACGACCTTCCAAAGTCTTAACCACACATGGAAATTTTTATAAGAAATATATATTTCGATATTACGAAGAATTAATTGGTTCTTATGTAAAAAGTACAAATGACGCAAACTGCCAGATTTATTGATCAACCAGTGTACCATAAGTAAGTTGACCGCGCGACAGTGCGGACGTTTAGTGTCATACAATTCGTGTATTCTCCACTATATACATTTCTGAACATGATAGATCGCCCGATTAGTTGACCGATGAGTGCACGGACGTTCATACAAATAAGAATATAATAATATTACCAATCGTAATAATAGTGTAATCTTTTATGATAATCTTCTGAAGTGTACACAAAATAACACATTAAGTGATAATTCCTTAGCTAGTAGGTATGAATATTTAAAAATCCTGTTATACACCCCCCATGTCTCATTGCTTGGTATGAGTATTTAAGTTTCATTACATGCCTACCTCATCAATAAACGGTATAAGAACAACTGCTTCCCAGTCGTTTTTCTTGCCGTTCAAGTCCGTCTCAAAGTGGACTGGGTAGTAGTGCACTATGGGAGAGTCTTCATAGGTCATGAGGTCGTGGAACGGAGTTGGTAGCAGCTGTTTGCTCGCAGCCGGCAGTACCGCTAAAAGCTGAAAATAAATAATAGGCATTACTTGTTAATAGACCTAAAAAAAATGGATTTTATGTACGACGCCTATTTTAACATGTATGCCCATATATTTGCTTCTTGTAGTCATCATCTGATGACATTGCTGAGCTTATGGTGATGGGAGACAGGAGTCTTCAATGGTTAGGAGTTACGGAACAGTACTTTTGTGCCATATATTTTACAAATATTTACACAGTGGACTAGATGAGTTTCTGATATTAAAAAGTCTTCGATTGGCAGGTTTGGCACATAGCTAATCTAATCTGTAAAATAGTAATATAGTAAAATAAAATAGTAATATTCAAAAATATACAAATTTATATATTTTGAAGCAATTCTCACCACTAAAAATAATTTACCAGTAGTCTTTAAGCGTTTTCTAAACGACATTTTATTTTTGCGATAAAATATAAATCTTGTTTCATCCGAAATGAATGTAATGCAACAATGAAAAAAATATCAAATATAAAAAATCACTAACCTGTTCAAAAGGTTTGAAGGGCTCGCCAATATCGAAGGTGATTTGGAGATCCTTAAAGTCCTTGATGTCGGAGATGTAGGGCGCGTAGTGGTGCGGGTAGTACCAGCACCAGGACGGGCAGCCCTTGTAGTAGTAGAACAGGTTCCACTGGATCGCGCGGACGTAGCCCTCCGCTTGGTTGGCCAGCACCTCGCTGGGACGTCAAATTATTAGTGGACTCATTCGGAAAACTCCAGATAAACCACTCATATTTTTTATAACATTTTAGATAGCAAACGAGCATCCAGTCGATCTGATGGTAAGTGGTGACATTTTTTATGTTGGAATTAAGTATAAATCCATACATATGTAATCCCCACATAAAAAATTATCGTAAGATATGATTTTGGAAATTAAACAAATCTAAAATGTCAAAATTTTAAATTGGGCATTTAATTTTTTTTTAATTAATTCAGTTTAAGCATGTATATTAATTCATTCATAAATTCGCATTTATAATATTAGTATGAGTATGAATAACTGATATATGGTTAATAAATAAGGTTATTTTTTTTGCAAAAAAAGTACTTACGGAGTAACTTTTGAATAATCCAACTTATTCATGTAATAATCCATCTTGTGTAATTCAAACTCCATTTCAAAGTTTGCTTCCTCTGTGAACATCGTAAACTATTAACAATAATATAATACTATTTGACCCAGCGCACTTCCTACCGCCTCAGAATCATTTCCCTATCCCTGTCCTCTTGCAACAAGAAAACAATTTTTTTGCTATAACTCATCAACCATGTGTCCAAAACCTTTTTCAGAGAATTTAAAAGAAAGTTACTAAAAACATCAATGCTCTATCTCATACCATTTCAAAGTCCATAAAGGACAAATTAACAAACAAGCATCATTTAAATAGATTTTGTTTGTATGTTATTATTTATGTACCATACATAAAAATATGATAACAATGAGCTAATATAATATGTTGACTAGGAAGAGGTTTTATTCACTCACCATCACTAGTTTCCTCATATTCTTCACCATCTTCCAACTCCTCCATAAACTGTTATCAGAACAGAATTATATTTTAAAAAAAATATTCAAATGGAGACAAGTACCTAGATGGAGGGTAGAAATCTAAACCAATAATATCAAATTTTTTCTTAGCAATCAAACCTAGGACTCTTCTAACGGCCGGTTGGCGGTTGATTGACCATACGAGTTTGCAATATTACAAAATAAAGTAACAATATAATTTTGTGGGTGTCTACATTATCTCAAATTGTTGGTGAACAATTGGATATTTTGACAATCCAGAAAAGTCACGCAAGTAAAACGTACCTCGAGTTTAAATGGAGACCAAAAAAACGATTACACAACATACCATGTCCTGCGTGGCGTTTATGAGTGCCTGCAGTTCATCATCAGGCTCGTTTGCTTTTATTTCATCAATATTCACATTGAATGTATCATCATTGTTTGGTTTATACTGCAAATAACATGAATGTAAGTGATAATTTATAATATAGCAGCTGTAGGAGGTAAATAACTATGGCCTGTTTCAAAATTAGGTGTCCAAAATGTAAACAAAGAAATGTCATTGTCAAAATATGATGACAGGTATGCTAAACTTTTCATATTTGAATGTACTTTTCAAATTATATTACATTACAACAAAATAACAATAAACCAACAAAGATTGTAACAACTTAGGAACAAACAAAACCTTTATCGAGTACACACAATAAACAAATAACCCATGTTAACAAGAACACATTTTATTTCAACCACGATCGTGAATAAGATCAGTCTACGACTCATCAAAATGCGTGGCGCGAAAAATGTTTTAGATCCCCATCATGTTACCATTATTACATTTTAATTTTCTACCATAAACATCATATTTTTTTATTATAAGTGTACACAGAACGAAATGAATTCGAAGTAGATATTTCAAAATGTTTTTAATTTATTTAGAGTATCATTTTATCATTATCATTTAAATATCGTCGTATTAGTTTATTATCGTCAAAAATAGGAATCTACCATAAGAAATGTATGATTTTGTTTTGGTAACACTTTTGTTTATATTCTGGACATATAATTCTGAACCAGGGTATAGACATTAAACAAGATTTCTTCAGATAATTAATATCGGCCTGAATTTTAATTACCCCGGTTTTCGTAATACATCGTGATATAGTAGTTTTACTTACCTCTTTTCGTTCATTCGCATTAGGTCGTCTCCCAGTCTTAGCTTCGAAATACTTTAAATCTGTGTATGTGTCTTGAAACTTTTCCTTGTCTATTTTGGCTAATTCTTGCATAAATGCTTCGAACCTTGGTAGGTTTAAGTCGCCAGATTCGTTAATGTAACCTGATCACAAAATATTTATATAACGATAGCATACATCTATAATTAATTTGAAATAATACAATAAAATGGTGGGAAACATGACAAATAACTTTGTGTAAAATATTCATAAATTATATCTTACCGTCTAAAGTGGGTAAAACAGTCATATAAGTCTTATACAAGACTGGCAGTGCGTCGTTATTTATATGCATATTTGGCAAATTGGGGATGAAGTCGTTCCCCACTAAGAATCCCATTAGGACCCAGTCATCGACAATCTTCTCTATGTCATAGTCAAAGGGTAATTTGTCTTTAATTGCTATGAACTCCTGGTCTAAGTATTCCCTAAGGAGAGAAAGGTGAAGCAGATAAAAGTTTGTCTGTTCGGGGCTAGTTGCCCGTTGCGTTGATTTGCCGAATTTTACCTGAAAAAAACAAATTGACAACTGCCTTAGTCGCGGAAAAGGTACTCGTATATACTTTTCCAAAAAAAAACTTTGCGCAAGCTCTATTTTTACCATTTATCCAACAACAACCTTTTGTTTTAAATACTTAAAAAAAACATACATACATAATTGAACCTTTTTAGCAATCTTAAGATATATTCACTTTGTTGGCACAATAAATAGAAATGCATTAAAGATTTTAAAACTGAATGTCCACTACTGTGTACTACATCAAATAGACAGTACCTACCATTTGTCAAGTTTTAATTACAGGGTGTTTAAATAACTTACTTCCTCTCTTAACAAGGCAAAGTGGGGCTCATGCGTACACATGCCCAGCATTATGAGATCCGCGTCCAATCCGTAGAGGCAGTGGCGCGTGTTGGGGTCGTAGTCGGGCTGCGACCGCGCCCAGCGGATGTAGTCCATTATCTTGTGCTCACCTTCGCCTGGCGTCTGGGTACATTATTCATTTAAATAAAATAAAAACACATCATAATATGAATATGTGAAGCAAAAACTTTCGTAGGCTATTAATGACAATTACAGGGACGGAGGAGTATGAAATTTGGCACAGTCAAAGTTTATATGGACAAGGAGTGCAGAAACTGAATATTTTATACAAAAATACATCAGAAATACATTAAATTACATTAGTAAGAGAAACCATTATGTACACAACCATGCATTTGAGGCACACATATAAAGACACCTGTTATACACGGAACGTCATTTTAATACTGAATAGACAGATAATTTGTTCACATCGGCTCTACAGAGAAAACCAGAAGTGGTAGAACCTTTTACGGTTCGACTCTGGGGGCCATTGCCACATCTTTTTCTACCTTAAGGAAGACACGCATAACCGACGCGTTCCAATTTAGTCAGAGGTAATTTAAGGCATTTGTATTCAGCCAAGCCAAGCAAAAACCTTTGATCGTATCTTGGGTTGATTACAGATGTCCATGGGTGGCAGTGAGGAACTACCATCATCATTCGTGGATTGCATCCTTTGTAACTACCTCAAAGCTATAAAAACAAAGGCAGACACCGGATAACGTTAGATAAATGAACTCACCTCATGCCCAGACAAGACGACTTTTACTTTCGACCAAAGAGGATCAGTGGACATCTTTTGTTTAACAAAATACTTCAGTTGCTCATGCAGCCGCGCCATAAACACCGTGCCGGGTGTTATGCAGTTGCTGTCAAACCGTTTCTCATCGGGTAATTTTTCGCCTATTATACAAATATTTATTGTTAATTATTATAATATAAGTACGTGAAGCGAAAAGTTTAGGAACGATTTTTACGACAATTACAACAACGAAGGAGTATGAAATTTGGCACAGTTAAGTTTATACGGAGAAGTTCCGAGAAATAATATTTTATAGAATAATACATTAAATTAGTAAAAGAAACCATTACGCAACAGCGCATTTGACGCACACGCGTATATAGACACGGAACGTAATTTTGATACTGAAACGAGTGACGTGAACATCGGAAATGTCAAATTTTGTGTAATCAAAAAATATTTTTAATAATTCTATAGGTATAAAAGTATAGATATTTTATTCATAATTCTATGTATACGGTCGATTATTGTAGTTCGTTAGGCGACGTCTAGTTTTAATAAATGTATAAATCAGAACCTAAGTCTCATAATTCCTTAACCCTTAACTAATGTATATTGTTTAAGATTCAAAGTTATGCGAGATCCGAGTTATGTTTGATAGAATAAGTGACACTATATGATACTATCAGATGCAATTTCATGCAGATTTCTCTCTTATTACTATGTGTACACTATATTATGGACAAGGCAAAAAGACAAAAATAATAAAGTCTTGGTTCTTTTCAAAGACAACAAGTTATAAAATAATAAAAAAAACAGCTTAAACCAATAATATTAATTTAAATTTCACCTTTGGATTTTGCAGTTTCTTCTAACTTTTCTGCTTCTCTGGCAGATCTAAATCTGTAATGCAAAATTATTTGGCATAAGATATATTTATTATATTTAATTATACTATCTTTGCGTTTATGCTATTTTACCACACTCAAACAAAAGAGAGAAAGATAAATTTGCTTCTTAACATTTCACACTTTACAAACTCTAATATTAATATATTTTTTCCAAAAAAATGTAAATTCCAGTCATATTAAATTCGTGAATGATTTATTTTGCTTTGGTAACTACACTGGTGTACATATTGCATAAATGTATGTTAGAACATACCATACAAATTAAATTAGATCTATGCTCTCCTGAAAAATTTAAAAAGCACTTTGCATGAAAAACTTTGTTCTTATTAAAAACATGTTTTAATATATAACTATAAAAAAGGGAAATATTTGTATTAAAATTATTATTTGCTTTTTATATTTAAATTTTTTGACTATGTTTCATGATAATGCAAACCTGCAATACATGATTGTTTTTTCTTTGGTGTCATATTAATGTGCTTAACGCACCTTTATTAGGTTGACCTGTAACTAACTATGAAATACAATCTAAGAATCTGAATTACTCACACCTCTAATTGTTGTATTATCATGAAATACGGCAGTTCATGTAACTGTACATAGATAGATAGTTAGATAACAATACAATACTATGGTACCACTGAGCTTGTCTGATGATGGGACTGGAAAGTGTGTTTTTAGTTTTTTAAACTATTAATTTGTTCTTAATGTACTCAGTATGCCTTTAAAATAAACAACTAAACACCTTCTTCCTCTTTGTTGGTTCATCTTAGCCCTGGGAGCTACACCATCAATAGCCATGAAGAATAGTTTCTTTGGCCTGATTATTTGGAACAGGATGCCTATATAGTGAAATACATCCTTAAAGATCTTCTCTTCTGAGATACGGAAGTGTGGGTTAGAGTCGTCCGGGTGGGAGCAATTGTGTATGATACCATTCATATCCAAGTACATATTGTCAAAATCTGGTATCTGAAATTAAATAATGAATGAATTATTAGTCATTCCCTTTATATTATTCATAAGAGATAAGTTTATCTTCATTACAATATATAAGCACCCTCTACAATCAATATATTGCACAATTTTATTCAAATTCGTAGTAAAAAAAAATTAAGTAGTTTCGTAGCAGTAATAAATTTTAATAGGAGTTTATGTTAAAAAAATTACAGACTGAATATCGTAGCATAACCCCCTTTTTTGATAGCAGTTTAAAATGGGATAAAGTTAGTAACCACTTCAATGAGTTTGATTCATTTTTATGTAAATATAATGGCATCATATACTTTCTTTTAGGTTTTAGGATAGCAATTATAATGGTGCCTAGAACCTGGCTTTGTTTTTTTTTGTTATAAGTAATTGGCAATTAACAAAACCTAATTCCGAATAGGAAGGTAACCTAGTTATTAAATAGTGTAAGAATTAGGTAAATAGAGTTAAGGTACATATTAAATTAATCTAACTATATCTTGTGTTGTTGTATTTACATTGTACCCACTATTTTAAAATATTTATTAAACCGAAAATTTTATTACGGTTATTGTTGTAGTTACTAACCTGATATTGCTTAACGAGCTCATTGAGACAGGGATATCTCTCGCTGGTATATCTAAAAAATTTTGGAACTCCCATCTTTATTAATTGTTTTGTGTATAATCAACAATTTAAAGGTGATCCAGATGTGTAGCCAAACACGAAATAAATAACCTTTATGCACATAAACGTCTAGCGAATAAACATAAAACAGCGTTTTAACGACTCTCAACTTATTTTATTGTCATATATATACGGCTAAATATTTATTAGGACAGTGTAGCAAAGTAACGAATATGTTTATCCGTTCCTTACATTTTAGCTTGGCTAAAATAAAATAATTAACAATGGACGACAAAACGACATTAACGACGTCACGTCACATGCAGACAAAATCTAATGTCAAATCAAACATCAAACATTGGTCTCCATAGATATACTGAGATTGACCACTATGAAAATTTCAAGATGTATATATTGTATGTTTTTTTCCTAGATAGAATACTCAGTTTGTTATGCAAAACAATCAAGAAGTTGCAAATGCTACAAATATTTATTGTCTTACATAAAAAATCATAAATAACATAATATAACTCAACTTTGTTGTCTGTCTGTCAAGCGGCAATAGCCCAATGGGTAGTGTGTTGGTCTTACGATCGAGAGGTCGTGGGTTCGATCCTCACTCCCCATTGCACTATTGACGTGAACCCACTCCTAACACAAGCCT
>DWNJ01002114.1:0-10946 GCA_018250275.1 Udranomia eurus
AGAATTAAAGCTGCTAATAAAAATGATAAATATATTTATATATTTATCATTTTTATTAGCAGCTTTAATTCTATTTCTAGAGACAAAATTCTTTTATAATTGAGAGCGCTCTTTTTATTTATTAGGTGTTCAAATACGGAATGAAATGTCGTTTACATTTCATTCCATATTATGTGAGCACCTATTACGGTATTTTTTAAGTTTAAGTTCTTTAACTTAGAGCTTAACAATAAATCTAAACGAAAAACAGGTAGGTAGTGTCTTTCCAGTTTTTTTAAATATTATTTGGCTTTTAAGTTTAATGGATCGTGAAAAAAGGGCTATGGTAGATTCAACTACTACACAAAACACATGTAGGAATACATTGTAATAGAACAGTTAATATCGTACACAATAAAATAATCGTAGTATCAAACATGTTATGATTTACCTCAAATTAACATGAAAAGACGGAACTTTTAGGCTTGTATGTGAGTGTTGCAAAATAAAGGTTCATCTCAACAGCAATCACTTCGGATTTGCCGCGTCGTTGAAAAGGATAAGTCAGCTTACTGTCCACATTACGACGCGACTCGCACGACGTATGCCTTTTGCATGACATAATCGTAATCTGTATACACACGATAAAATACAATACTGTAAGGAATATTCTAGCAACACTAAAGACGCCTTGGTCAAGAAATTATAATTTATATTGATTTCCCGTATAGAGTACTTTACTACTCTGTTATGCTGATATAAGATCGATATGTCAATGACGGTAATTATTTATTTACAGTCGGAAATTTACAGTCATTTACATATTGATGCAATACTGAACTTTATATGTTTTGTTAGTAAAGGCAACCGTTTTGTTCTAATGTGAATAGTATACGCCGAGTAGTAAGAAATAATAAGCCCATATTTAAGGATTAACATAGGTTTTCTAGATTTCGGATTATCGACCGAGGTATACTTCGGCCCATAATCCGAAATCCGAGTCTTGATATTACTTACTTAGAAGTAATATCAAGGAAATGGATTGATCTATTTTTCTATATTTATTTGATATACTGAGTTTAACTACGGATTTTTTAATAGGTACCAAATCAATTTTTAATTTTCCTTTCTACTCTACGCTTTGGATAGTCACAAAAACTGTGCTTAACATTTTTTTATTTTCTATTTTATTTCGGCTCATAGCCAGATCCATTCTACCGATAAATTATTTAAACATTGACACGCTCTCTACAGGCAATCAATCTCTTAAAACATTACGTATTTTTACTTTATAAAAATGTTAGTGTCACTACTCTAATACTACTAAAGCGGGCCTAACGTAAAATCATATACTAATGTTACGTTTAGCGTTATAAACAATAGAAATTATACATTGATAGAAAACAGCCCATTAGAATAAATTTGGTGTAAAGTATTGACAATATTATAAAACAATACGTCCGTATTATAGCCTAGTAATATTATACTTAATTGTTAATCTAAAATTTCGATGCACCGCGTGGGTTCCCATTTCACTGTTAAACGATGAATTAAAACAATAGTTGGAACATCGCTGATAGTATCGACCGTGGGCGTCTGCCTCTGACCGAAATTGTGTAGGTGTGGATCTTATAACATTGCGGCATCGTGAACATTGTGTCCAATGTAAGCGAAAAGAGATTGAAAATATAGTGTGCTATAAAACAGAATAAGAACAGATGATTAATACGGGGAAAAGGCTGTAATTAAGATAACTGTAACTATCGTAATTTTTTAGTAAAAGTTCGTTGTAAACTCATAACTTTTAGTGTGATGAAATATGCTTTTAGCGTCTTTGGCAAGAAATATTTATCCAATGACAGGGTATATAAAAGGGTTAAATCGCATAGCTGCCTGTTCTTCTAGTAGATCTAGATTATTACCTCTCTAATTTCCACTTTGAATACTTCGGTATCCCGCTGTTTTCTTCAGCTCATCAACTCAGGCGGGTGATAACCTCTGCTCTCTTTGCCCAAACAATATGCGACTGCATTAATATGGGCGACATTAATGCAGTCACATATTTTTTTATAACAATGGGGTAGCAAACGACAATGCTGTTCATCTGATGTTAAGTTATACCTGCCGCCCATGGATATCTATAATCAACCCAAGACATCCTGACATCGAAGTTCTTTCTTAGGTTGATCACAAATGCGTTGCTATCCTTGAAGATTAAGTTAGAACGCCTCGGTTAAGTAGTAGTTAATGTCTCCTGACCACACCCTCCAAACCAGATCAGAGCAGCAAGAATTGTTATTATAAGGCAGAAATAGGTTTGGCGGTGGTGCCTCCGGAGTCGAATTGTAAAAGGTCCGTAAAACCTTTGATACTCCATAACCTGTTACATGTTCCCGATGAAGTTTAGCTTGAGCCGGAAGCCGAACTTTGCGTCGGATGTGAACTCTCGCGGCCCACTCGCGAACACTGCTCAAGAGTCATCTTGAAATTGCATTTTCTCCAAGAAAGCACTAACGTCAGTGCATAATTGCTTGTTCACTGCAAATGGAAATAATTTAAGCACTGTTTCTTAACTCTGCGTTGTGCTAAAACTTTCTTTAGGCCTGACATTAGCCTTCTCTGTTAAGTTATATACAAACAGAATAATTCATTATAACACAGGTGACAGCAAGTAATTGTTGTTAATGTATTCTGCATCCTAATGTGAGTTTCTTAGTTTCCTGCTGGGGCATAGGGGTCGAAAATAAAGGATCTTGTGTGAAATATGAGGTAATAATAGGTGATATATAAATAAGTATGTTAAAATATAAAATTAGTAACATTATTGGAAGATAAAAATAAAAGTAGAAATATTGGATTGCATTTAATAAAAAAATGAAATTCTTGGATTGCTCAAATTCTAAAACTGAGACTAAGGGTGACCATATCTACATAGTATACCACTGAGGACTAAGTTGGAACGCCTCGATTAAGTATGTCTCAGAACACAGCAGCAAGAATACTGCTATTAAGGCAGAAATAGGTGTAACGGTGGCGTCTCCAGAGTCGAACCGTAAAGGGTTCTACAACCTTAAAAATTGATGATAGATGGCGAATGAGATTTCTATCTAAGTCAATTTTGGATTAGAATGATAAAGTGATAAAAATCTCCCACGGCCGAATGACTACCACTTAAGAGTAGCTCCTTTCTGTTTGACTAGTAGTTAAGGTGCTATAAATTTCCTTGTAGCTTCTAACAGGCAATAATTTTGCAGTAGACAGTTTACGAAGCGTTATTTCCTTAACAGACTGGCGCTGAATTATCTTATTTATTGCTGTTTTCTTCGAGCCTGAATCATAGAATAATGGATTTAAGAATGCATTCGAAACGGAGTCGTAGGGAAAAAAAGAAAGTGTTGCTTGATTTAAATTTAACTCCAAAACTCGTTGCATCGTATTTATATAGATTCTATATAATATTTGCCGCATTTCATCAGTCCACCTCATCTCATATACCAAAGCGATATTAACATCACACTTGTAAATTTTAGAAACAATTCTTCGAGTATGAAACTTAGGTTGTCCAGCCAGCCTAGTTGTGTCCTGGTTTGAAGGCGTTTTAACCTATTCTTCAGGGGTACCAACGCATAAGACCAAGGGCCTAAGATAGAACTTCGATCTTGTTTGGCGTAGATTAGACTGCGTTTGCTATATTCATGTTAGAAAAATGTAATGTAATTGGGAATAAAAAATTTAAAATATTTTAATTGAGAGAATGCATTAGCAAAACATATGAACAAGACCTTGAATTTGTAAATAGATTTTCGCTATAATAATGAGTTGAATGACTCATTGAGTCGCTGTGTATTGATTGTCTGCACGTGTGTTCGGGTGTCATATTGTTATGCAAAAGAGCTCAAGTTCATTGAAACAACTTTATAAGACCTTGTCTAAGGTCGGTGTCAGATCATAAAAATTCAAATACACTTATTAATAAGGCCTTCCTCCATGTTAGTGAGAGCGTATCCTTAATTAGGTAAGGAGTGATTCATTTACAAGTTGCTTTGGTCATCTGAATGTGATTATCATCACATTAATTGATTATGTAAATTATATGAGATCAGCTAAATATTAAGTTTGCCCATTGAGTCGGTGTCATCAGGGAGCTGCGATGAAGGGGCAATTGTGGCCCTTTTTTCATAGAAAAGAACGGATTTACATAGTGAATACGTTATTTTGAAGGATAAATTTGTAGAAAATTAAATAAAAGATGGGGATCTGTTGGCTCCGATTGCGTTATTAACTTGTAACGGTTATACGGCAATAACACAGATTCTCTAATTTACGCTTAGACATATCTAGATAAAATCTCCGAATTCTTTTGATTTCGTTATTTTAATTTGCCACCTGTAGCTTTACGCCAATACGAAGATATCGTAATTATAATGTACGCAGCGGGCATTCGGGTCTCTTAATTAAATGGTTGCTCGTAAGCTTCGTGACGAATAAAAACGTTGAGCAGACGATTTGCGGAAATTACTGTTTAATTGGGAATCGCCTACGCAGCGCCGTGCCGGACTGGTTATGGCCTCACGCGATACCAACGATTACGAACCTCACCGACCATGCCTTCTCAATTCTACGACGTAACCTACAGAACGATGTACATCGATGGCTTTTGTTCGAAAACAGGCCTTATGCCTCTACACTGTAATACTTTTCACGCAATGTATGTGTTCTAAAGCTTTTGCCGTAAACATTTTCAGGCTACAATTATCTACGGAGGTATTATACGCGAGTGTTTTGTTGAAATAATTGCATAGCCCCAGTAACTAATGTAATGCGATCTTGTAAGTATGCAGCAGTAACTTGCGATTCGTATCGCTGTATAGACCGTGCCCGAGACGATTACAGCGCGATTTAGTTCGCAACAAGGGCGAAATACTATTTACCTACCTGATTCGACTGCAATGTTTTTGTATTCCACCATTTTTCTTCTCTTTTCCCCCATTTTCTATTTCTTTTCTCCCTTTCTATTGATATTGGAGCCTGGAGACAGAAACTTTCATCGACCACTACCATTCAGGCGTATTTAAACTACCCATTATTACAGGTAGTGCAATTGTTATGAGTTTTGTGGGTTGTTGGTATATTGTTCAAAAGTAACTGACGGCTATTCTAATACCTTTAAACGAGAAATTCTTGTATATATAATCTGAATCTTGGAAACGGAAACGGATCTTGCATGAAATTAAGCATGCACTTTCGGGGACGATAAATCGATATCCTCGTAGCTAGGTTTCATTTATGGAAAACGTCACTGTTTTGAGGCAATAGGAAACTGAAATATATTGGGGAGTTGCTTTACCAACACAGCGATATTAAAACTACTTCAGTACATGGTGGTTTGAGGCTAGACAAAAAATTTCAATCGGTCATTCAGGTACTATTCGAAATAAGAAAGAACATGAATTCGTGTTTCTAATGATTACCCAAATCTGGACTGCACCCGACGACTTAACATTCAGATTTATTTTTTAAGAGTACTATTGGGTTTCTCACATATTGTGAGCTTACCCAGTTACAATAAATGTAAATGAGTAATTAAAAGATAATACTATACTCTATTATTCTTTGTTATTCTATATTCGGCTCGGGCTACGGTAATAAAACCGTAGGCTGTTTGCTAAATGTACACTTTAGAAATAAAAATGTCGGTCTTAACTTTGAACGAAAATTACTTTTAGGCGCACGTTTTTATGGGATACCTACATTTAAAACCGAGTTTATACCAAACAGTAAACTATGCAATATGATGTATCAAAGATTATTCAGTACGGTGGCTTTAACAAATAAGATAGAAGCTCACTAATGGAAATCACGTGCTGGCGCGTAAATTTTCTATACTTATTAAACGACACACATTAAAATGTTAACATAAAAAGGTAGTTAACTGCCTCCATGCATTTTATGATAACTCTAGCATTCCACAATTATCGTCATCGAATATCACCATAATTAATGACCGAGTAAGTGGCACGTGCCAGAAAATTTAAATTTTAATGAGCACGTAGTGCAGAGAAGCACTTAAAGAAATCGTTACGTGCCCACGAATAAATAACGTATTGGATATTACTTTACACATATTCTGCCTATTGATGCGGGAAAAGTACCGATAGGTTTAAAATTTAAATGACAAATTTCTAGACGATGCGCATCGGGTCTTCTCTTTGTGCGGCTTAAGATTGAGTTTGTGTATGCCATATTAATCTTCGTTACATAGTCTTCCCATAACTTTGTAGATTACTTTTAAAATAACATTTACTACTATGAATAAAATGAGCACTACGAACAAGAATATCTAGAAAAACATAAAAAATAAAATGTAAAAGTTTTCGTTTTCCGATACAAAACTATTTAAAAAATATAAGTACGCAAATTTAATGGTTGAAAATTCTATTATAAATGCCATTAACATTTTTGTAAAATCATTGTAGTATATGAAAAAGCATTGTACTTCGTTAGAATACACTGGTATTTTACAAGCGATCGAAGTGACACTCAATTGGATGGTTTATGCAATAATGCGACTCGTATAAGCTATTATGCTAATTTATTGATATATTTTTACCATCCGGCGCTACGGCGACAATACGTCGCTCAAACTGGACCCGATAAAGATAATATATACGGAGATTATATGCGATATTGACCCACGGGTCACCGTAAGCTTTCTATTATCGGTGCTATTTTATGTTAATTGGCGGTCGTCGGCGGTATCCGACACCAACAATAGGCATACATGTTTGTTCTGATCGCAGCCAAATAAATTATTTGAGTGTGTACAAAATTATGCAGGAATTCGACTCTTATCGTAAGATGCGGTTGGCATAATTAAAGCTCATGTTCTTTAATTATGATTGACATCTACATGAATAAATTTTACTACTTGATTGCTTTGTAATATTCACCGTAATTGATAAGCAATATTTACTGTAACTTTCGTATAAGTAGATGTATACGTGGATATTGATGATTTATGTTTATTGGAGATCGCCTAGGGGTCGACAAAAATCGACCGTATATCATAGAATTATCAGTTGTAAAATATCTATGGTTTAATGCCTGTAGAACAATCTATACATATAATAAATACGTACGTGATTGCTAGAACCCAGAAAAATACTTTTAGAATTGTTGTCTGTTTGTCCGTGCGTTTGTGGACTCTAATCTCAGAAACGGCTGATCCGATTTGGATGCGGTTTTCACAGATTTATTGGGATAAGCTTCACTTAACATTTAGTTTTGTTTAATTAAAATCGCTTCATAAATAAAAAAGTTGTGGGACGGGGAGGCGGTAGGAAATCCCCCGGGCCAGCTAGTTTAAAATATTTTTTGACTACACCAAATTAAATTAATTGTTTGACTCACCTTTGACTGGGCCAAATCTCATACTCCTCCGTCCATGTAACTGTCGTAAAAAGCTAACGAAATTTTTTGCTTCATGTATTTATGATCATTATGATCATTAGAATCGTATTGTAGGCGGCAATAGTATAAGGCCATATCATTTTGAATTTCGTATCGTTATGAATAAGATGGCCACCTTAGCTTTTATCCAATCAAACAATAACATTCCATACTTGACCGTAAGCTCCAAGAGAGTCCAATACTGTTCAAACAATATTATTAATTTTGTCGATGTTGATCCCCTTCATTAAAATCTGCTCAAAGCATAAAATAGATATTAATATAAAAGCAAAATGTGCCAATTTTTGGACTATAAAAATACCAAGAGGCGATAAAATGGAGTGTCTAATTTGTATTTTTATCGTTTCCTTTGTTGTGTTAAAAGCTTTATCGAATATTGCTAATGTATTGTAATTATAAGAATGGCATAATCATGCGACTCGGAAATTCTTGGCCATTAACCTTGTTAGAGAAAAATCAATTTGATATTGAATCTAAGGAACTGTGTCGCTGTAAGTATCTGGTTTCTGACCAGAGGTACCTGATAAGATAAAAACCGAATCAATTCACACATCTCTTTGACGATTCTGATGCATGGACAAATTAATATTATATAATAATTTAAGATGAATGAAGCATAAATGTATTTTAAATTAAAATATCATACTGAAGTAGTTGAAGTTCAACTTTTCTTTCTAGCATAGCATCGTCCGAACTCGGTCTCAATCAATTTACAATTTTTCATTCGATCATACGGACGCAAAAACTCATTTAAATCGAAAGAACATTGTAATATTGCCCAATAAAAGCGGCTGTCTCGCATGACCAACTATGACAAGCTTTGCTAACTGGTTCCGGACGGAGATTGAACTGTATTTTACAAGTATTTTATTGTCTGCTGGCGAATTTTTTGCGCGTCCGCAATCAATTGGATTTGGCGTGTTGCCGCCGTCTAGTTCACTAGCACCGAATGAAAGATCTCCATTTATAAATATAACTTCGCTATGAAGTCATTATTGTTCCACTGCAGCGTTTGGGTATTCACTTAGAACGACTAGAAATAGTTTACCTACGTATTTTTGTAGAACATTTTACGGACTAGCAAGGTTTGCAAGGTTCTCTTTACAAAGAAAAGTTGTTTTTTTATTTTGTGAGAAACACGTTCACATATTTATCTAATACTCCGTCTCGTTAGTTAAATGCGCTCGCCTTTTCAATTTATGCTTTTGAGGACATTATATTTTCTTACAATGTTCTCGAATGACGGCAGAACTTTTATTTGTGACTCAATTGAGAAAGAACATAAACCCAAAATTTTCGACGTAAGCTCAATGATCCTCGATGCCACTAAACCGAAGACAACATACCGTCAATTATCAACTTTGATAAAGAGTCTAGAATGAGTACTACTAGTTATGAATTGTGTTTCGATTAAGGAAAATTGGAAAAGCTCTGATTGAAAAATTATATGTACGTAAATATCTTCCAGCTTAAAAATCCGGACCCCGCTACTAAACAAAATGATTTTAATGTGTGAAAGCGTATACTTATTACAACTTTACTAGTATGTGTAGGCTATCTTTCTTTAAGCTCTGATTCATCCGTGCACTCATTGGTCAACTAATCTGTCATGTTCAGAAATGCATATAGCGAATGCACGCATTGTGACTTGTCAACTTATGCACTGGTTGGTCATTTAAACTGTCGCTTTGCGTCATTTATGATTTTTATCGAAATATTATTGGTTTATAAAAGTTGCATATTTGGGTAAAGACTATGGAGGTGAGTACATTTTTAGACTGGAATATCCAACACGCATAGTAATAAATAAATTATATATAAAATATTGACACAACTTGCCAGTATTACGTATCGATGATAAATTAAATCAAAGTTTGAAGGTGGTAGAATAATTCCTAATAAGTAGTGTTCTTGCTTCTGTGTTTGAAGGGTGTGATCCGAGAGACATACTTAACCGTCGGGTTCCAATTTAGTCCTCAGGGGCAGCAACGCTTTTGTGGTCGACCTAAGAAAGAACTTCGATCCTATTTTGGGTTGATTACAGATGTTAATGGGCGGGAGTGAGCACTTACCATCAGGTGGACTGCATACTCGTTTGCTACCTGCCAGTTATAAAAAAATTACAATATATGTATGTATATATCCAACGACAATTTTACATTAACGATTTCTTATCAAAGTAATGGACACGACTGTTGCCTCCAGACCAATTGATTAATAATTAACGAAGGTCCTCCGGGTCGGTTTTGTAATTACAGTTAGTGACAGGCGAGGGAGGAAGGCCACGTACCTGTTCCTTGGGCTTTATCGAATGAAGCTGAAACGAAATTTCCAATTATTCATCGCCGTTGTTATTAACCTGCTCCTGCCTGTCATAATTTATTTTGACTTATGTCCCACCCCTTCATAACCTTATTAGTAATAAAATAGGTACTAAAATTAAGGCTTAGTTGTAGGTAGGTATTTGGTTTATCCTAAGAATGTATGGGAGCTTATTGAGAATCTATAGCTCCATGGTTACATGGCCTATATACTGCTAAGTTTGTTTTTCGTCAACCTTTACCTGAACAGGAGGACGCTGATATCCGATGAACTGTATTATGTATATGACATTATTAAGCTTATTTGTAAAGATTTAGCGTAGTTACATAATAAATAAATAAAAGTGTGTGTGTACATATTTACGCACGTAAGTATACCTTATACTTCTTTGGCGTAAGATAAAAATCTTTCCAAAATATTAGTATCGCTTATCCTATGTTTGTAGAGAAAACGACACTAATAATTGAAAAAAACACGTAACCTACGTTACGCTTTTTTTATTTGCCGTCAAAACTAAATTTAATAAATTTTGCATTGCATCTCATAATTCAAAAATTCATTTTTAATATTAGGGTTTTTTATAAACATTTATTTTCAAAATCCACATTCAAAAAGCCCTAACAATATTTGCTAGTTACGTGCATGTAAGACGAACTAGCTAATTTCATTGTGTGACTTCTTCGTGACTGTGCATCGTAATCGCATTGTAAAAAATTGCTCTCATAATTTTTCCCTAACACGCCAAAAGACTAACTCCGAAAACATTTGGTTCTTCATACAAACCATTGTAAAAGCAAAGCAACGTCGGCTTCTACAAGAAGTTACAAGTTGGACCGTCACTTGCAAGACTCACACACAAACTACATCGATGAAACAAAAAACCTACTTCTAAGTATCCGTTACGGTCATCTCGTTCGTTGACCCCCGTTTTCAATTCCGTATTGTCTGCTCGGTACGTTTGACATGTCGATAAGATCAGCGGCATCAGCCGGGCTGAACGGATGGTGTCACTCAAACCACCATTGGTGCTGCAAATCTAAAACAATTAAACTAATTATCATACGAACAATCACCAGCCGATATGGCAGTAGGAAGTCAACCTATTTCTGCCTTATAACAGCAGTATTTTTGCTGCTGTGTTCTGGTTTGAAGGGTGTGGTCAGGGAGACATACTT
>DWNJ01002115.1:0-10946 GCA_018250275.1 Udranomia eurus
AAATGCCAGGATATCTATTCGTATGGAGAAAGATGACATGTCGTTTGGAGTATCTAAGATACATATATTGAAGGGTCATTGTGGGGTTTCTTTTCTCTTTAGCAATAAGGTTGATATTGAAGTGGCCTTTAAGATATCCCTATTTTGGGATAACGAGTATGAATTTTCTGTGTTAGAATCGAGTCATTTTATTCCGTTCGTATTCTTCAATATCCTTACTTTATACACATCTACTATTCTTGTTTTTCCTTTTTAATTTCCATTATCATTGTTTCCAGAAGGATAATTTCTAATCGGATTAAATATAATTTATTATGGATTATTCCTTTTCCAAAGAATTTAAATACAGAAATAATATAGACGTAGACAGAACCAGCACCGTAACACCTATTTCTGCCTTATAACGGCAGTGTACTTGCAGCTTTGTTTTGGTTTGAAGACTGTGGTTAGGGAGACACACTTGACTGTGGCGCTCCAGCTCAGCCTTCAGGGGTCGCAACGCAGTTTTAGTTCGCATTTGAGAAATAACTTCGATTCTATCTTGGTTTGATAACAAATGTGTATGAGCGGCATTGACCATTTGCTGTCAGATGGCCTGCATGCTGGTTTGCTATCTCAATGTTACAAAAAAAGTAATTCGAAGAACAAAGAAATCATATATTTTCCCTTTTGAACGCGATAAATATTAGACATGTAATTATAGGTATAGTGGTGTATAACTTTCTTCCGCCCTTGATTTTAATAATTTCCTAATGAAACGTAGAAACATGTTTCTAATGGGGAAATCAAGCTCAAAGATTACACTTATTGATTGATTGACATATTTTCCTATTTTTGGGAAACATTCAATTGAACAAAACAAAAACATTTTTTCGTAAGGTTTCTATAAATCACCAAAGTTTTCATTTATTACTACATCACATAATTAAGCAAAATCTTAAATAAAATAAAATTTGAACTATAAACTAGTAAAGTACCCCTAAGTTCGCCTACGAGAAAAAAATGGCCGCGACCATAAATGTCCTACTGCTGGGCACAGGTCTCTTCCCACAACTGGGAGAAATAGTGAATCACTGTAATTATGTAAAATATACTACAAGCGCATGTCATCGCTAAAGATAGTTCGATTGCTCTCCAGTAGGTACTCGGTATCAATAATAATGCTCTAATTTTATTGAATTGCGGTATTCGCTGTATCAAGGGGACGCTGTTAAGTGGGCTCGACACAGCCTTTGTGGCTTTTATTTCTGTGTAATGGAATCTTCTTTATCTAGAACTTTGTGGGGAATTCCGTACAGTTTCCATTTCTCATTTGTCTTTTGTTATAATACTGGCAGTCAATTAAAATTTAAAAAGCTAGTAGGATACTGGTAGTTTCAACCCTTGGTAAGTGGCAAGAGATCTTAGACTTAGACAAATGGTTTTCTCAGTAATAACGAATGCATTTAATAAGTATTTTCAAACTTCAATCTTTGGATCTAAATATCACTTTGAATCAATCATTCAAAGTTGACGCCATATTTTAAAATTACAATTACCGCGGAATAAACAACGCGCAAAGAGTTAAATTAAATGTAGTATAAAAAATATGAGAGGTTTCGTCACAATCCCACTGAACCCAAACCACTTGAAGTTGGGATCCTACTAATTTTTATAGCTTAGCTACCTGCGTTCCTCGTAAAGGACCGATAAGCGGTTCTCTGCTAATAAATAAGTCGTATGTCACAACGTTTTCCTAATTCAATTCTCGCTTTTATTACATTGGAAATAAGATCCACGTAGTTGTGAGGTTTTATAGGCTTGTTGGATAGCTTTTATAGGTTGTCGAGTGTTGCTGTCGTGAATAATATCGGTATTTTAAAGGGAGAATTTCCTGTCACGTATTCCTTCTAAATTGTCTCCCTTGTACGGATTGCAGGAAAATTTTCTTGGCAAATGCGTACCCTTATAATAGGGCTCGCGTTACCTTTCCTTGCGTCGGTGATCGTTACTAACATCGCTACATTTTATGTGTTATACTCATTCGATTGAATACATAATTGCCTGTTAACGGCCCTTTTGAACTGTAATGAAAAAGTATGATTAAAACATGCTTTAAGTGAATTCGTTCGTTTGGATGTTAACAAATCAATACGAATTAAATTTTCTTTGACAGTGATGGAAGGTAAGCTTGGAGGTTAAGAATTGCGGTCCTTACTCCAGGGATCCGTAATAATTTCTCAGACATATCTGATTTGTCATGTGTGCATATCTGTATAAGAGATTTTCACAACTGTGAGTTTAAAATCGAAGTATGTTTTTTTCTAGCGAGTTTTACATAAGAATTGGAAAGGTTTTTAAAGACTCCTAGTCTGCACAGACCCTAGCAAACTTAAGCCATAGTTTCGTGAAAAATAGGCTCGTTTATTTTGAGCGGAGGGTCGGAGCCAGCAATGGAATAATAGGTTCCAAAAGGGTACAGTTTATTCTAATCCTGTTAAAGTTTGACGTAGTTGTATTGCGTTGTCGTAATAAGTTAGTGGTTACAAATTATTATCTGAGGTATGGTGGCCTGGTTCGGGGTAGTGATATCCAGATTTATGGGGATATATAATATGATGTTCAGTTAACAATCAGTCTAGCCGGAGCAGTCTTCTGAGAAAATATATTTGGATTGATAACATTTGAATTAAGTGTTTCCAGATTTCTTGAAGTAGTAGTAAATTTGGTTTAGCTTCATGGTTTTCGTGTTTTATATCAAACATGATCTACTATATAACATTATGAAATTATAAATCAAAAATCATTCTAAGAGCAAATTACAATCTTGTAAGGGCAACACTGACTTTTAATTGTAGCCGATGGCATTTAAATTTCTTGGTTTTTACGAGATAAAAAACTGTAGCCAAGTGATGAAGACGTTTTTTGGGTACTTATTTTTTGTTAAAAGGCGATTAACCGAAGCAGGTTTAATTGCTTGCTTGGTTATCGAAAAAATAGTTTTATGGCTATTGAAACACGTTAGATCTAAATGCTTCGTTATTGAGATACATTAACGAATACCTTAGAATATTGGAATTTATGTTTTTTGTATAGAATTTCTCGGCTGTTACCTTAAGCGAATATTTCTGTATTTTTCTCAACCGCTTTACCAGTACGCTTTGCCGCTTACCCAGATTTAGTAGAGATAAAACTAGTCGACCAGATGATTCCCAACCCTTCTAAAAGGTTTTCTATCCTTAACTGTCTGGACTCCATCGTAGTTGTCTTTTTTGACGATTTTTTTTAAATAACTGGGAGGTAGAAAACGATCGAAGTTCTTTCTTAGGTCGACCACACAGACGTTGATGAGAACTAAGTTGAAACGCCAATTAAGTATATCTCCTTAACCACATCCTTCAAACCAGAACACAGCATCAAGAACACTGCTGTTATAAGGCAGAAACAGATGTGGCGGTGGTTCCTCCGGAGTCGAACCTTAAAAGATCCTACCACCTTCAAAAACAAACAGAACTTCTGTCCTTATATTCAGTTAGGGATTACAGCTGTCCAAGACTGAAGTTGACTGAACTGTCGGCCCGTTTGCTGCCCAATATCATACAAAAAAATGTATTTCCTTAAAAACGTAGTAACATAATGGTATCTCTTCACTCAGCCGAAAGTTCCCTACTCTATATATTTTATTGAGCATAGTGAGATATCGTTATATTATATTATACTTAAGATGTATAATAAGAAAACTATAAGAGCAAGGTAAGTAGTATTTTATTGCCGATTTTATGGCGTCGTTAAATGTCGTTTTACTCTACTATATTGTAGGGTCCTGCCGGTTTATTGTTGAACATAATTATACACGAAATACAATATGGTCACTTTGGTTCCTAACTTATTCAGAATAATAATTTCTTTATACACATTAGAAGCAATAATTATACCAAAATATTATTTATCTCATATTTTCTTTCGCCCGAAAGCCGAGCCGAGCCGCCCTTATGCATCATTTTATTTTATTCAGTATACCTAAATAAATCACCAGCATATAAATTCTGACTGGTTTATCTATTGGCCACAAGCATGACTGCTACACAGTTTTAGACACATTTACACTTCCAAGGTTTCCATTCTCATTGGTTCAACAGCTGGATCCGACGTTGCTTAACTTGAGCTACGCGCTTTAATGCAATTAATATGGACCTCATGTGATTGACGCAACTGCGTAGCGCGGTAGTACATTGTTCGTAGCGCACCCCTACGACGTAGCGATAACACGGCTATACAAGTTGTTTATACACGGGAATGTTAGTAAAGACTGATTTTATTTTAGTGATTTTAATTGGAGACTCGTATGTAAATGTAATAAGTAATTTCAATAGTAAATTTTAAACTGTTTTTCACTTCTGTTAAGCGACGATTTTTAAGCGCTAACACAAAAAACAATCACCGCTAACACTCAATTTCATTAGCAACTAGTCCCGTCGGAAAAAAACAGAACGAATCAAACCGAATTTCCTTTAAGTAATTACTTACTGACAAAAAAACTAAAGAAATAAGATAAAGATATCCACAAGACACGAGAATATAATATTAAGTATTCTTCCCTTCTTACTTTGGAATTGTTAAACCCCTAAATTATGTAATATCATCATCACATTAATAATTAATATTAATAATGTCAAGCGAAGCAAATCGATTCATAAAAAGTCCCTAAAATTGTTATTTCGAAAGTCGGAAATGGAACAACTCACCCTAAACAAATAATTGTGCGTGTTTTAGGGGAAATTACTATTAATACGAAAGGGCTTGAGATAGACTTATTAAAAACCGTATCAAAATGATTTATTTTTGCCAATTATTAGAACGTTACTTACATTACGTTTTTTTATGCAATTGACACAAAATGTAAGTCGAAATTGGATATTGAAGGGTTATGAGTTGAAATAGACCTAAATTAGCCTGAACGCACGTTTGCTACTTCGTAAAGTCTTCAAACTAACTATATGCGCCTATTTTCAAGAATTATTTGTAGAAAACTATACTAAATGTTTATCAACTATCATTTACAGTGTAATTTAGATTAAAGCAGCAAGTAGATTTTGTGCTAGAGACGTAATGAAATTGCCGAACAAATAAAACCTAATTAAGATGAAGACTGACAAATGTTTGGGAATATATGCGGGCTTACAAAATGGTGTACTACTTGATAGAACTTATACCCTTAACAGCGATGGCTCGTTAAGAGATCCTGTAAGATTTCCTCTGATTAGTAACAAATTACAGGTTATCTTGATCATTCGCTATATCGACAACTCCTACTTAAGTCCCAAAACTAGAGTGTATATAAGAGCCGAATAAAGGTATTGTCATGCACCATTCCCTTGATTTCATAGTTTTTCAAATGATTACTTGGGCATGTGTTAGTTTATGTAGAAGCCGCCGATATCGATGGATATATAAGATATAAGAGTGTAAGAAATACTAAAAATAGATTAACATGCGACTTCGTCATAAGGTCATCTTGAGATGTGTTTTGCGTTTATTGTTCTATAAAGTAAACGAAGAAACTTACTTATTTATTTCTATTTTACTAGTTTCTATTTAAACTGTATTAATTTTATGTAGAATGACGAAAATAATATTATCGAGAACAATCAATAACATCAAGGACAATGTTTCGATATTTCTACCGCTTTGTACGAGTACAAACGTACAGTTAGTAAATACAACATGGTGCGTGAAATTGCACTCACAGACAAATGGCAGCTTAACTGTTGATATACGGCGCTATATGACATCAATATGGACGAATAAAATCGATCTGTCTGTAAATTTTTAGTTGTTATACATTTGTATTTTCACATGTCAGTCTTAATCTAATAGTCTCAGTGGTTTAATTGCATATTAAAGCTTTATACTTAGATAAATAACAATATAAATCAATTAATTGTTTGAATCGAGAAGAGAGTGGTGTAAATTGGCGTTCTCCCGTTAAGCGATATTTTTCTTTTTCCTTTATAAATTGGTATTTAATACAATATGTTACGGATCAATCAGCGAATGGAATGGAACTCTTTAATACGTCTTTAAACTTGTTTAAACTTCTGGACTTGGCATGACTTGGACTTTCGGATTATTCAACACCAGCAATCCGAAAACTCATTTCTTACCCCTTCAAATATTTAATATACATAAAATTGATTTAATCTCAAAATTAAATTGTATGTCAAAGTACTCAATCGTAATTTATAGAGCCCTTTTAATATTTATATCTATAAAAAAATAATTTTAGATACGAATACGTTATAATTCTATAGGAATTATATATAAAAGTTACATGTATAACCTAGTTTACCTACGTGCCAAAACTTTATATATATAACTATATTCAAATAGGTACAAAGAAAATTTATTCCGCGATTAATGAGGAAGTTCAAAATTTAATAATTATATGTCCCTAATTTTATAAGGATTTGTTGTAGCCAATTATAAGGTATCATTAATGCATGGCATCAGTGATGGCGGGTATACGTCACAGTGTAATGTTAGCGTACAATGACATATATGTCAGTTAATATAACGCGTCGTTAATATGTCAAATGGATACAGCAGCAACAATGCGATGTGATGGCAACGCACACAATTAGGCGTGCAGCTCGTTCGCCGAATAAAGGTGCGTCCTTATTAGAGACACTTCGTACAGACTGCCTGTGCCCGTCCCACAACTTTTTATTATTTATGAACCGATTTATACGACACAAACACTAAGTGTTAAGTAAAGTGAAGTTCACAATACGTCAGATCAGTCGTTTTTGGGATTAGAGTGCACAAACAAACCGACACAGGCAAAACTTCTAAAAAAATTCTATTCTTTAATAAAGACCCCTAAAAATGGTTCTATTATATCTTCTATGTACAGATAGCAATCACTTACAGATTTATTATAGATATGTGTAGGTAAGTGACATCCAGAAAGGAAGAAGAGGTTTTATGGTTTCACAACTGTTGGGTGTACTGCGTGGCTGCTATTCAGTATCGCCGTATATTTATTACCAATTACTTCGTGAGTTGTCTTATATGTATTTATAGTTTATATACTACGCTAGCCGCCGAGACCTCGTAGCTACCAGTAGCTCATGATAAAGGACCTCGAATGGTTTTTTAAAATCTTTGTTCTCGTTAAATATTGATTGATCTTACATAAAGAATATTAAGTTGAACCTAGCTTTAGAAGCTCGTAATCTATAGATTCAGATTAATATTAAGAAATGCAGCACCAGGCAAAAGTCAATGCTAATCGCCTATAATTAATGAGGGACGAAAATAGAATTATTTACGGAATTCTGAACTTTTTTCGGAATAAACACGCATTAAGTCATTAATCACAGAGTCTAGGCGTTAATGCAAGTTTTTATCGCGCATTATAAATATTTCCACTTAATCCAATAATTAATTTGAGGGAGTATCACTTTTTATCAAAGCATTAGGTGTTTATCACATACAAATATGTGATGTTACCAATCGCCACGCACGCAAGCCGTGTGGAAATTGCTGAACTGAAAAATAACCATAAATATATAAAATAAAATATGTATTTTGTTGAATATTGGTCACAGCAGGCAGGAGAATCGTAACATGTATGTACGTAATAGGTGAGGAACTATATATATTGTTTACTTAAGCTAAAATGTATTTTATAAAAAAGTTCGCTGTCATTAAATAAAATACCTTCTAACGATATGTAATTTACGAATAATAAAAATAAATTTGATGAACACAAAACCTTAACGTAAATCTACACATCAACTATTATAGAAGAAATATGAAAAGTAAACGTTCTATAAAATTTTCACACATAACAAAGTAATACGTTTAAAAAATAATTATTTTTATAAAAGTATATTTAATTCACGTATTATAAATTATGTAGCCTTCTCTGTCCGTAGCAGCACCCTTAGTTTTTCAGGATATGGCAAACAAGTAATATCGTAGACTATTAAAATAACATTCAAATGAATACCATATTTTTAATAAACTATATTTCCCCTAAAAACTTTTATCTTAATAATCCTTATTATTGAAATAATCAATTATAATATATCACTAAATGATCGAGAATGTAACGTTATTTTAAGTGATAAAAAAGTCCTACACTAATCTATTCTTATCGCAATTTATACACTTAATCGTTCCAATTATCTGGTAAGTTTGTTATTTGAAATATAGTAAATATGTGTTGATTTTAGGCTATAAAATTGATAACTTCCGATTGCTTGTCAATTTAGATCGTATGCATTATCAGCGAATAGATTTGGGCTTGGTTTATTATCTGTATTTTGCTTCTGCTGCCATAATTATTCCTCCGTAATAATTATGTGCATAATAATAATTCGTCGGACTATGCAATATAGCAGGTGAGTACTTTAGGCAAATATATAGCTGTGTTTAAAAAATAACACATTCAGAATATAAACTCGATAAAGGTGTTAAATTTTTTTTATTAAATTTTCATAGTGTAACCAAAAAGGTTACGACTTCGAGCCTTAATAGTTTTACTTAAATGTGAATAAGTAAAAAAATTAAAAACACTTGCTCAAAACACTGCACCGTTGCCGCTCGAATGAATATTGCGTGCATCCGACAAGTGCCACCTGTGCTTGTGTGCGTGACTACAACTGTGTGGGTGCTGTAATAGAGCGATGACGTGATTTCCTGCGCTGAGTTATTGCTACTGTACCGGCGCTAAATGGTTCGTACGCTGTGACTTTGTAGTGACGTATTCTTTGACTAAATTTACGTTATTATAAAAAAAGTGCAGTCGATTGTGTCAATGCGTAATATATTATTATAACACGAGCTGGTAGCACACAGAGACAGCTCAGCCGTAAACTCAGCGGTTTTAACCAGTCTGAAATTATTGGGTAGTTGATTATCCAGATCATACGAAGATTTAATATGTTCAGCACTGATAATGGGATTGCACGAAGTTCCGATATGTAAGTAAAATAGGTAGGTTTAATATTTCATTCACCTAAGAGATAGTCCTTATTACGTCACTACAGGTACCAACGTAGATAGGGCTCCAACTCCTTTATGAGTTCGCGACACACACCTTAATTAATCGGTATGTACCAATAAAATTGGAGTCCGGCATTTCGAATGCTAACTCCATTTTTCTTAGAACCGCACTTTGCCGGCAATATAAAATTCTTTCAGTAAAAGGTGTGTGCTATAAAATTTTTTTGTTCAGGCCTATATCTGTCATTATCAATTAAATGTACCCAATTATTGAGTAAATACATTGCAAGATGTAACTTCTAACAATTCTGCTATAGTAAAATATTGTGTCTAACATTAGCTTTCTATTTTGTGTGCCATTTTACGAGTCTTCATAGAAAACTGTAAAAAATATTAATTGTATATGAATCATATTGTGATCCTATTAAAATTCACGCAAAGCGGCCTTTTTGGAGTCGTTGTGTTCAGTATCGTGCCTTTAACGCCACCAACGCTACTCGTTTTGCTGTATAGTAGCAGTGTTTGTACTATTGTATACTCTGTTTTGAGTATAACATGGATACATTATTTCGATTTTGTCATCCAGGTATATATTTGCTTATCCAGCCGCATATATTTGCTTATCTATTTATAAGCAAATATATGCTTGCTGATGTTTTTATGTTTCAAATGATGTTTTACTATTTATATCAAGAAATTGATTCTTAACAAGTGACATTGCAATAAAATCAATGACTTTTTATTCATTGCGTTATTCATAGTAGTTTTATGATTTTCTATCATTTATATGAATTTATCGCGAGTTGTTTACTGTCGATAATGTTATAATTATTTTAATATGCCATATCTCAGTCGATTAGCAAATTATTGGTGTAGATAATTTTTAGTTCTTGCGATCGGTTGATAACGCAGTGAACAATTATCATAGAATCACAGACACATTTGTATACAGTATTTATCGGATGTCTCACTAATTTACCGATAAACTTTTTAATAAAATGACGGTTATACCACTTATTTATTTTTTCAAAAAAGTTTAGTGAAACCTAAATATATTATATTATTTTTAGGCATATCCGGGTGAGTTCAAATATATTATTTTGGCTACAATTGGCTACGTTATAAAAAAATATTAATTAAATGACTATAGAAGAAATTGTTATAAGTTTCTCCACATTCTTACCTTTGGCGTTTGGGACATTTTATAGCATTATATTTATCCATTTTTTGTAATACAACAAGTTTTTTCCACGTCCAGTAGAAAAAAAAAAAAATGTAAAATAAGATCTATTTTAATAAACACTAATTTATGCGTTTAAAATATGTTGTTAAGTATTTTATATAGTTTCAACACATTTTGTAATTTTAAAATATCAGTAAATTCGGCATAAATATGTGTACAAGAAATACTGAGATGAGTTTTTAAAAACGAAAGTGAAACGGGCGCTCGTCAAAAGTCACACGACGCACCATTCCGAGGGGGTGGAGAAGGCAACAACTCATAAAATTAAGCGATTTGGATGTGAGTTAGTCTAACTGTGAGGATCGTCGCGTTAGCACTGCTGCTGTCCCTCTCGCACACTCACACGCGAGCACGCACACTCATTCAGTGCGACACCGTACGCGATCGTGCTCCGTACTTCGAGCGATTCCGCAGAACCTATCATTGTTCCCGCCATAACACGGTGACAACTCATTCGGAATGACAGTTTCATTTTTAAAATTTTAATCTGTGTGACCTTCACTTTTTTAAACTTTAATAACCGTACAGCCAGTGTTGTGTGATTGAGTGACACGGATATCCAACCAGTCAGGTGAGCTTATAAAATTAATTTCGAATAGGTTCATTAAGTTTAATGAAGCGCGAAGTCAAATTAATTTATTCCAGTGGTTATGTAAATCGGATTAGTGGACGCCGATGCGGATAATTAGATATTAGCTATCCGAGCGTTTGT
>DWNJ01002116.1:0-10945 GCA_018250275.1 Udranomia eurus
GTGATGTATGGAACGCTAATTATTTGCATATATTATTTTGGAGTCAGTAATAAAACTATACTGGAAGAGAACGGTCGTTTCCCTTGTAATCCCAAACCAGCATCTACTATTACATGGCGACTGGCATCAGCACTGTTTATTTTAAGTTTAATTACAAGATCAGTGGTTTTAAGACTTTAATCCTATTTGCTATTTATTTATACACGTATCTCGATTCTATTAATATTATGTGGCAATTGTGATTTATCGCTTTGGCGATTAGCTAATGTATTTTTTGAGAAACACACATAAATTCAAAACTGTACCTAATTACTGTTAGACTGTCTTGAACTTTATTATTGTCGTTATGTACCCTCTGATTTATATGCTATGAGAAGCAGTAGTAAAACATATTTCCTTGTCCAGTGGCGTAAATAGCTGCGTCCCAGTTCTCAACTATTGCACTAATTTACGAACGATTTCAACTTGTATTTTGTGTTTTATGTTCAATAAAAACCTTTAAAATCTTTTAATAAGCATTAAATGTATTGAGTCACAGCAAACACTCGATATAACGTATTGTATACATATAATTTATTATATTTATTTACAGCTCAACAAACTTTGATGTGACGCAGCTAAATTTTAAGTGCTAGCGGAGGAATGTATAAGAAGGCTTTCGTGACTCCAGTAAAGGGTATTTAAGAACGCAGCGGCAGTAGTTTGATACAAATTGCGCGTGCTTCGATCTGATACGAAGCGAAATGATTCAAGTGGGCGTTGCCCGGGCACACGCTGCCTGCCATTACCGTTCTACATTGTTCTACAACATAATTTCTGTTCCTATTAAATGAATGAACTGTCGGAAATGAATAAATAAATCAAATTCTGTTTTGAGTTTCGTTATCTGATCGCATTAGCGTGAAAGGGCCTAAAATATGTGTTAAAGAATGTTGACCTTTGGTTGGTGATTATATTGAATTTTTTTTGCCTTTACTACTCTTTTCCATTAGATTATCTTCTTAACGATCTCTTATCATAGTAATATTAAAGGACATTTTTTAATAAAGCGAAAGAAATTTTATATTAAAAGTCAAGGATTCTTGGAATAGCTACGAAAATCGTACGAAAAAATAACACAATTAAGTAAATTCTGTTTTTGGTTTGTTTTCTTGCCTCTGTGTGTTGTAGACGGCATTCACGAGACAGGGAACCACTCTTGGGGCTCTATGTAGCTTAGGCAGTGACATTAGCATTAAAATTATAAATAGTAATAGTCGCATTCAATAGTAGGTGTTACTCTTTGTGTGTAATTTCCAAATGCTCACAATCACTTACGATCAGCACAAACTGTGCGCTGAGTAGAATTATAGACCGATGAATTCTAATCACAATGCAATGTTCGTCATTAAAACACTCCAAAATAAAAAGGTTGCCGTTTAAAGCAAATTGCATGCTCAAAATCAATACATTTCGCGTGACCGTTACCCTTTATATGGGAGCAAATTTTGATAAAAATGGTAGTGTAGTGCAACCATTAATTCACGGTGCATTATACCTATTATAAGGCGCGCCGTGATCGATAGTATGGTTGAGACTAATGAACTGGTGCATGAGAAGTTTGACGTTTTACACAAGATATTGTCATAATATTAATACGTGAAGGAAAAACTTTGGTAACCTTTTTACGACAATTACTCGGACGGATGAGTGTGATATTTGGCACACTTAAAGTTTATACAGAGAAGAAGTGTAGAAAGTTAATAGTTTATAATAATAAATTAGAAATATATTAAATAAGTAAAGTACATCATTACGCACGCAACAATGTCTTTGAAACACACAAGTGTAAACACACCTGTTATACACGGAACGTCATTTGAATCGGTAATGTCAAACAATCAATGACGTTTTGTATAGTCAGAATTATATTTTATTATTCTATAGGTATAGATATTTTACAACTGATAATTCTATGATATACGGACGATTTTTTGTCGACCGCTAGGCGATCTCTAGTTACATATTACCGTTTCATCTGCACTTGCTGCATTGAGACTCAGAACACGGTTCTGCTCTCGAGTTCGTCCCTCTCAGTTTTCTTTCTTGGTAGTATTTTGTGATGGACTTCATGAAATACTTGTACAGAGAAGTATTTCAGACTGGACTAACTTGCATATTTACGTGCGAGCAAAAGTCAGTCATTTCCTAAAATATTATTATCTACATATAACGAGTTACGCTGAAAACGCTATATTAATGTATGTTTTCAATATATAATAAACAATCGGGAAACATATAATATGACGACAGCACTTAATGTATTATGTTTATGCTAAATCGAATCTTAACTGTCAAATGTAAACCACGTTAACAAATTAACTAGTAACTGTTTAATATGTAAACCGATTAAGAAAGAATTAAAATTATAGTATTTATTATATTTGTGTACTTATCGGAAGCTGATGAAACATTGCGTGGTTCGACTCTGGAGGAAATATACCTTATAATAGCAGTGTTCGGACTGCTGCGGTTTGAAGTGAGAGGCAAGACTGAGACTTCCAATTTTGTCTCGATAATTTTTTTTACAACGCCGCCCATGGACTTCTGTAATCAACCCAAGATAAGATCGAAATTCTTTCACAGGCCGACCACAAATGCGTTGCTAGCCCTGAAGACTAAGTTGGAACTCGGTTAAGTATGTCTCCGTGGCCACACATTTCAAACCACAACACAGCAGCAAGAATACTGCTGTTGTAAGACAAAACACACAAAGAAACAAGTGAGGCGGTAATGCATCCGGGGTCGAACCGTAAAAGGCTCTTCAATATTCCCCTTCACATTCACCTTCAGTATTCTTTAACCACAAATATATAAACTTTTGTGGTGTTAACTTATATGTAGTAGGAGCTCGTGCCAGATGAGAAAGTTTTGCCTAATCACCAAAATACGCCTCTCGCCTCCTCTCGTTAGAAGACCAGTCTAACAACAATTATCTGAAACGCTGCACTCTAGGGTCATGTTTGCTTAAATCTATTTCGCTTGCATTCATTTGGTTAATACCTATTAAAGTGTTTAATAATTCATGTTCATACGTAGTAATCTATACATATAATAAATCTGTAAGCGATTGCTGTTTGTACATGGAAGATATTTAAGAGAAAGCCATTTTAGGGGTCTTTATTTAAAGAATAGAACCCAAAATAATGATTTCTAGTATTGTTTTCTGTTTGTCTGATTGTCTGTGCGTTTGTGCACGCTTATGTCAGAAACGGCTGATCCGATTTGAATGAGGTGCTCACTGATGCATTGTGGTGGCTTCACTTAACACTTAGTGTTTGTTTCATAATAATCGTTTCATAAATAAAAATATTGTGATACGGGGACTGGGAGGCTGTACGAAGTGCGTCGGGTCAGCTAGTATATAAAACATCAAATAGAAACATAAACAGCAAAACATAAAACATAAATGCCTGAATAAAGTATTTTTAACCTACTTAAAAAGAGTTTATCACTTAACCAGTTTCTTATTTTTTTTTCTTTTCTGTTTTGAATATTTTCCTTTTTTTCCTTAGTTTTTCTTTTACATTTCGTTAATTTATGAACGAACACATTAATGTTCTGATGTTAATTTGCGAACCTCAACCTACCATAGACATGGGAAAGTTACGATCAACCCGCGGAAATTCATCAACCCACGCCATCCCCCCTCATTAGAAGACGAGTGTAACAGCAATTATCTAGAACGGTGCACTCTTGGGTCATATTTTCGAGCGCGTAAATCCATTTTGCATGCATAAACTTGCACGATTTACTCCGAGAGGCGCCCACCGTGCGCTAAGACGTCTTGCGCGAGTGTTTTTAAGCACTTTCCAGCGCTTAGTTTGTGAATTTATTATTTATTTAAATACGAGGCTAGAGTGAGGTACGCGTTCCGTACTGCGAGGCACACAGGGCCGGATTTTGGGGGCTCGGGGCCCTGGGCAAAGGAGCAAGGGTTATCGGAATAAAAGGAGAATATTTTATTATGTTGATGAACAATTTATTATGTTTGAGCGAGTATTATCCGTAAAATCTACATTTTGCCCCAAAAAAAATGGGTTTCATTTTCTCTTTTGTGGAAGCCGTTCTCTTGTGGCCCCGGGGCAATAGCACCATCTGCCCTCTTCTAAATCCGGCCCTGGGTATACCAATTTCGGGCGATAATGTTGTCGGGATGTGAAATATTTTGTGTAAATAAGTCCAACGACGAATATTATATACGTTCGCGACGGACCTACTTAGCATAAGTTATTTAGAATTTACAATTCTGTCCGTTTTCAGTGTCATCAAAATATTGTTGTATTTTTTGACAAATTTAAACGTTTGCTTATGTTCAAAGTTTACTCCTAAACAGATAACATTATACCTTTATTACAATTGTAAGCAAAAACTTGAGATCAAGTAAATTTTTCACATTACTCTTAACAATAATTTTATTTCAGTTCCAATTGATATAAAATGAATTTTTCGTGTATCGTATCTTTGCTTCAACGTGTTGCAATATATCACAAAATTACAAGAAATTTAGCAGCAACAAACAGGTATTTATACATACATACATATTTATTCCAACGCTAACGACTAAAGTGCTAAAATAAATGGATTTGACTAAGTTTCGTTGTGGCTTCACGCTGTTTAGATATCTCTTACAATGCTTTAAGATGAATAGCCTATTCAAGATGTAACCGAGCCTTAAAACTAATGCTATCAACGTAATGTGTGTTTGTATTTTGGATGTTATACATTATTTCTACTAAATACCACTGGAGACTTAAAGCAATTGGTTAAAGCACTGCTGATGTAAAGCAGGACATGAGAAGAAAGCTCAATATTCATCGCAAAGTATTAAAGTATATATATATATAAATCACTCCATACAAGTTATGTATAATATTATCTTTATATAATCTAGATTAATAAGTAATGTAATGTTCACTTAAACTGCTTATTATTCTATTATGAAGAGTGCATTCACTAAATTTCACATCTTACTTTGTACATCCTAAGAGTAGGTAGGAAGACATTGTTCTTGTTTTCTTTTTATAACTAGGAGGTAGCAAACGAGCGTGCAGTCCACTTGATGGTAAGTGGTCACTGCCGCCGATGGACATCTGTAATCAACCTCAAACCGACCACAACTGCGTTGCTAATTGCCTTCCAACTTAAGTTAAGTATGTCTCCCTGACCACACCCTTCAAACCACAACACAGCGGCTATAACACTTCTCTTATAAGGCAGACATAGGTGTGGCGAAGTGCCTCCGGAGTCGAACCGAAGAGAACCGCCTACTTGTGTTCTAATAGTAATTTTAACTAATCGCCCGTAAATGAATTCTGTAAAGTGTTGATTAAAATCGACAAATTGTAGGGAACAATGTAAATATGTAGTGCTATTTTCAGTTAACTAGCTTATCGTCGGACACAAGTACGCTATCAGACAACTTCCTTTAACCGTCAACGAAGACAATGAGCTACATACAGCACAGACGAATGAACAGCATTGACATAGAATTTTTAGACACTCAACTAAGAAGTTGCTAAATATAAATGATAGTCTAAGAATACTGCTATTCGCTATATTTTGTATTAGACAAGCACTTCATAAATATCTATCTTTTATCAATGAGATAGCCTAAAGAACAAAGTTACAGTGGCGTACAATAATAGTTACACAAATTTTTGTTCTGGTAAAATTATGCATGCATATGGTTCACTACCGACGCTACAGGGAATCCTAGTGCGGGACTATTAAAATATGAAGCTTTGTATTCATATAAATTTTACGCACCCTGACTCTAATCTATAGGATGCAAGATTCTTAAAGTCATGAGATTAGTTCTTAATAATATATGTCTCACGAGGATGTCGCCTGTCCGGAATAAATAAAGGAATTTAGAGAATAAAGATTGATAGAGACAACGCCAATATGTATCGTACGTAGAAGCGTCACATAACGATGTGATTCGCCATCCCGCCCCGCGGCCGCCCGCCCTAAAGACTTCCTGCGCAGCATAAACAAGAGATGTCGTGCCTTATCTAACACTATAAATAGTTTTGTTAGACTCTACTAACTCCTTAACTCTAGTTCTACGTTTAAATTGTGGTTGCGTTAACGTTCTAACGAAATGTGTTTCAGCATGTGGAATTACACAGTGTTTACCGAGACGGCATAATTAGTTAGCGCGCTCCCACTGACTCTTGGTGTGAAACATCGAGTTTCGTTTGGTAGTAAAAACTAGGATTACATATTAGTGCGATCAGACTGATGAGTTTCATGTAATGTAGTGTTTTTATAAGGTTGAGGTAGCAAATAAGCTTGCCAGTTCTTCTGATGGTCAGTGGACACTACCACCCATGGACACCTGTAATTGACCCGTTGCTACCCCTGAGGACTAAGTAGTCTGTAGGAACGCCTCCTTGTGTGTCTCCTTGACCTGAAGCCTTATCACAGATTTTGCTTAACGTGCTAATTATGATTACGTAATACGCGTATGAAAGAATCCGACATTCATAAGCGTAAGTAGTGTGTAAACATTTCAGAATAAAGAGATCGATCGTGATTTACATGAAACCCATTATGCACTGATTGGTTTAACACAATTCCATGGCTATCAACGGCCCTGTGATTTCCATCGTATTTGTATTGAACAAACAATAAAAACCAGATGCAGTGCCGTTTACAATCAACACGAGTTGTTTAATTTCGTTCCATATCAAAATATGTTTTAGTTTGGTTAACAAAATTGTTTAATTGAAGCCAGCTTTGTAATGTATTACGAAATATATACAAAAAACATAGATTTTTATTAATAAATAGATAGATGACCCGGCGAACTTCGTACCGGCTGAGAATTAGTGTGTTAACTTATTAGTTGAATAATATTATCAAGAATAAATTAGCGTATATGCTGCCGAGGATTAATAGCTATATAACAAAAATCCGTCCAGACAACAGACAGACAGACAAAGATTTCAAAATGATTTTTTTGCTTGTGTTACTTGTATGAAGATCCCTTGGAGGTTTTTAGTTCTTATTCACTGTTCAAAATTAAACTCTTCTACAGTTTTAGTATATGTATAGATATTAATATAATATAATAAACATCCCACCTGAAAGCAGCCCACCTGATATAAAGGTGTCACATCCGTCTAAGGTATCCGGTAAGGTATAATGGGTAATCCTTTGAGTTTTGTTTGTAGTTTATTTGTCTAATCTAGTAATCGTCTAATATAATTATATTTTAAAAATGTGTACCATAATTAATTACAAAAGTTTTGTTCAATATAGATGTAAAAAGAATTTCTTAAACGATGGGTATAGATCTGCAACGTATCCGCGGAATGAGAGATGGCATCCTAGAAATTCACACTCACTTATTACATTATATTACTTATTATACACTTATAGATGTATAATATAAAAATGCACGCGCCTCCAAAGTCTTTACCCACACATGCAACTTTTTATAAGCCTAATATTTCGATAAAAAATGCAAGTGACGCAAACTGCCAGTTTTTTTGACCAACCAGTGCATAAGTTGACAAGTCATACAATTCATACATTCACAGTGACAGTGACAGAACGCCCAATTAATTGACCAATGAGTGCACGGACGAGACTGAGTTTAAAGGAAAATAGCCTGCACACACTAATAAAAAGTTGTAATAAATATACGCTTTCGCACATTAAAATTAATTTGTTTAGTGGAGGGGCGTGCATTGTTAGACTGGAAGATCTTTACACATTTATGAATCTCATTGTCATTAAACTGACGTAATCTTCCGGATGGTTAGATAGCTGGCTTATCACAATAGAATCGCACAAATTGCCCCGAACAACCGAGCTAGTGCTATCAGCATAACATTACGGAAACGTACACAGTATCGAGTGAACCGAAACGTCATTAAGGCCGAAGCCCTTATCTGCAAGTGTTCTTACGTAAAGGCTTACGTTAATGACTCTATTTTGTCTTGGAAAAGTTGTATCGCATCGGATTTTCGTCTTAAACGCCTAATCCGATTTGATGGCGTTTGTTCCGGTTTGAATTGTTTTGAATGTGCGCAACAAGTAATAAAAGTTAGTTAATAGACTTAGGGTCTTAGGTACGGATGTCGAGAGAGCGTCTACATAGGCCATATGCCGGTTTTATGTCCAATGTGATTTCGTACTGTTCCCGTCTACTCGTATATAGTACGAGTACTTATATGACATCTAAAGCGGTCGCTAAGTTGACGATAAGTTTGAACTGAAATTAAATTTATTTCTTGTCTTGCTGTACACAGTTGATATTATCAAAATTAGTACTTAATTACAACTTGTCCCTTTATTCATGAAGGGAAAATATCCACATATGTACTGCGGGCTGCCAAGCTAAGCATGCAACTAATAAAGCACATGCCAATAGTGCAAATACAGCAAACCGACAACGATTCAGCAAAACCAATTTTACAAACAATGAGTGGGCACTAAATCCATTTAATGCAGTCGTATTTCAACATCGCGACATGCACCAACGAATGTTCGTGTACAAATTTTCATTACCATAGAAAAGAGAAGTATATAGAATGGCAATCAGGACTGGCGTGATTTATGCCCAAAACGCATATTGTGCACAAATGCTCGTATCAGTTAGTCCTTGGCGGGTGATATTGCTTCTGCCAAACCAACAACTAACTAACTTCTAACATTTAAAATTGACAATAATGTGCCTTTCTATACAACTATTATATTAAGTATGGTTTATACATGACTGGTTTCATCGGGCTCGGTACAAAAACCTGGTGGTAAGTGGCCACTGCCGCCCATGAACATCTCTAAGCAGCCCAGGATAGGATCGAAGTTATTTCTTACGTCGACCATAGATTCGCTGCTACTGTGGTCGACGTAAGAAAGAGGACTAAATTAGAATGCGTCGGGTAAGTATGTCTCCCTGACCACACCCTTCAAGCTAGAACGCAGCAGCAGGAACACTGACTGACTGACTGTTATAAGTTCGTACCGTAAAACGTTCTACCACCTTCAAATGACGTCTCGGTTCATTCTATACCTATTCCTATTCTATGGTCATTACGCAGTAAAAACGTTTGCAGGCTTTGTTGTCGTTTAGCAAACAGTGGTACAACGTGCTGAACATACGTAAATTATTATTATTTGTCAAAATCACATACTAAATAAAGTGACATAACGTGTATGCAGCCTCACGTCATCGTTTTCCAGGGTATAAGTTAATGAATTAGTTGTCCAAATCACATAAATCAAACAAATGAATCGGATAAATAAACTAAAATCTAGCGTGTAAGTAAATTCTATTATTCTTTGTCAACATCACATGAATCTAGTAAAAAAATATTTTGGCTTCTGACTTTGTATTGATCCATCCTATAGCTACTTTTCAAAAAAATTAGTCTTCATTATTATCAATCATTATCATCATCATTAACAAGCACCTACCACAATATTTTTTTAAAATTTATAATATAACTAGACGGATTTTACTTAAGTTGTATACAACAATGTTGCTTTACAATTCTACGTTTGAAATATAATTTAATGTGTTACTACAATATGCGTTGTTTTGCTACGCGCTTCAAATAACCACCAGTATGTTATTAGTTCAACTCTTGCACACTTACACTGTTTATTTTTATTATAGAAGGAACAAACGTTCATCCGCTAATAATAATAACGATATAAGGTTGAATATTTTACGGTTCCACTCCGGAGGCACAAACGCCACACCTATTTCTGCCTTACAACAACAGTGTCCCGATCCGTTCTTGGGTTGATTACAGACGTCCATGAGCGGCGGTGACCACTTACCATAGGTAGACTGCATGCTCGTTTGATCTCAATATTAAAAAAAATATCATTATAATACAATTCATAACATATCACGTTTCGGAAAGTTACCAACAATGGAATAGTTTGTCTCAGTGACGCGATATTAATTATTATTTTCAACGTGCTACGTATACAGGTAGCGGTTACGCAAAATGTAATCCGATTCCTTTTCTGCGGTGTCCCACGAAATGAAACGGAGTGGTAATTCCGAACAAAATGTTACACACCACACCACAAAACCATATTTTGAAAAGTTCGGTAACCGCACCGTGTTTCAACTCCTGATTTTGTCTCTAACGTTGGATTCACGTGTTCTCGTGTCTTACTTCCGACGATGAGAGAATTCAGTATAAGTATACTGAATGCTATCTCATTCATATTGGTACTTACCAATACGATTAAGTTGAATCAAAAAATAAATAATAAGCAGTCATGCCAGCAGAATTGAAAACTTAAAACTGTATTTTGGAGTTTCAAACTGTTTGCAATATTGAAATAGAATTGTGCATAAATTATATCGATTATCTTCTTAACAAATCGCTTTTTATTAAAATCAACTTATTGTACTTAGTACTTAAAAACCAAAAAATTAACATAAAATATTCCAAATAAATAAACAACGTAGTTGTACTGCACACTTATCTGACAATTAAACAACATTAAACTTTATTTGTATAGACACAACACTATTAAAAAGTTAAGTTTTTCCTGGGCCAAACTTTGCTATAAAAGTTTTAACTTCAAAAAGTTTAAAAGAAGCTCAAACAAAGAGAGAAAGAACGAAAGCTCAAAGAATAATCTAGGCTATGTCAATAAAGAAACGTGCTCTTCGGTTGGAAACAGTACTGACATAAAAAACAATACCTACACAATTTAAGGAGTGCAAAAATGCCTGTGATGATGTTTCAGGCGTTTTCCTGCGTATTCTGTTTTAATATAAGTAAATCCAAAAAAACGCCGCTAGTGGTCATGGATCGGCCACACGCTTCGAAGAGACCCCACTCACATTCCTAGACAGGCCTTCGAGTGGACACCTCAAGGAAAGCGGAAGGTCGGTCGACCTAAACAAACCTGGCGCCGAACA
>DWNJ01002117.1:0-10945 GCA_018250275.1 Udranomia eurus
AACATTATTAAACGTGCCTCAAATTGAATATACTAATTACATCGTAAAATAAGCATGTCCTCATATAAATGTGTCGTAGTTTATGTGTTTTAAATCTATAACAATAAAATTAATAAACTAAATAGAATAATATTATCATTACTATCCGATATGATATTATTATATGTTTTATAATTTAATACTAGCTTTAGCTTTAGCTTTAGCCTCATCTAAGCCACGAGTGGTTGCAGGATTCCGATTTAATATAGTGCATGCCGAATGCAACTCAATTTCGTTGTTGTGATTGCAACGGAATGTTACAATCGATGTCGTCAGGGGCTTCTAATTTGCTGATATAATGCCTGAAGCCTAATGTAATCAATGTGTGGCTGCCATTGTTACAATCTATCGATTTTATGCCTACTGTTATATCAATATCCATTCACAATATTGTTACATCCCGCTTTCAATATATTATACTTACCTTAATAATAGTATAGCATTACTAGTAGAGGTAAAACAATTAGTAGCTCGACTCCAGAGGCCCCCACCGCCACACCTATTTGTTCCTTATAATTATGATAAGTGTATTTTATTGTGTGTTCTGGTTTGAAGAGTGTGAATAAGGAAGACACTCTTAACGGAAGTTCCAACTTAGTCTTCAAGAGTAACAACGCATTTGTATTCGACTTGCTGTTTAAATTATACTATTATTACTATTTATTCATTCGTTTTCAAATGCATTCGACATTCAAATCGATGCTTCGCGTCAATATTTTAAAACCCAAATACGTAAAATGCATCGTCGGATTAACGGCAGTGGTCGGCGTACGTATATAGAGTTTCATTTATTTAAACTAGGATACTAGCACAATGTTCGTAGATTATATATTTATCATAGCAGGATACTAGTTAAAACATTTTGAATATTATTAGTGTGTCGAATATGATATTCTTAATCCGAATGATCCTAATTTAGGTTGTAAATTGGACCATAGAGTAATTATTAGGGAAATACCACTTAGTATGCATTATTGTTATCTTATGTTAATACTACGAACATAGTTACGGATCATGTAAAAACATAAACAAGGCAACCTTTTTCTGTATTCAATAAAACTAAACCACTACATCGTTATATTAGATTAATTATAAATAATATTATGGTATGCCCGAATAGTTTAGACGGTTCTTAACCAATTATTTTGTTTGTAACACCTTTATCAAACAGTCAACAATAAATAATTTTCATTTCATATGAAATAATTTTCATATAAATACGACCAGACGACCATATAAAAATATTTTTCTCTACCTCCTATACCTATAGACAGTATTTATTTTCCAGGTGAAAGGTATGCCCGTTTCTGCAGTTCAGCTGCCCGTTTAGTTGAGTAGTTAAGCGTGAACGTGAATAAATACATTCTTCTGGAAATCTGAGTTACAGCAACTGCTTAACACCGCGCAGCTTCTTTAGTTAAGGATACGCATCGCTGTTAACTCGTAGTAACTCGAAACCTGTCACACAATAAAAACAGAATCGATGTAAGAGAGAGAGCTTAGGCGCGCCGCCTTATGCGATAAAAAGTGTAGTAGTCTAGGACCCCAAAAACAACAAAATTAATAAGTAGTCATGAGGACTGCGAACAGAAGTGAAAACTTAAAACTGTATTTTGAAATTCCAAAGTGAATGATATATAGGAATAGGTTAGGCTGCAATGTTGTATAGGTTAAGTAAATTGAAAGACTTGAATAGAATTGAGTGAATTATATAGATAATTTTCTTTACAAATATTTTTTTATTTAAATTAATTTATTTTCCTTGTGTTTTATTACGAAACTCTCTCTCTTTCTATCTTCACCAACTTTTATCGCCCTCTCAACTTCCATTGGCCTCGCCTGGTCACACTTTTCGTAATGCTCTCGTCACACATTCACCAGCTTACTTAAATCAAGCGCGCGTAAAGAATATTTACATCAAAAACAAAATCATAGTGTCCTTCCGCGTTATTGAAACAGCAAACGAACAACCGTCGTTCCCTATCAAAACGTATCAAAGAAGTTCAAAAGTTTGCTCGACTTTTTGTCCATCAAACAAACAAGTTGTTAGCAGTAGACTTGTGGATTACGAAGCGAGGAGGACGCAACAAAGCTATAATTACGGAATCACGGATGTGGTTAGAGTTCAGAAGTTCGCGCTTCCTTGAACTGTACCCGTGTCAATGTGCCTTTGACGGCGCATTAGTACCCATTTGGGCGGACTCTAAAGATAATTAGGTTAAGGGCATAGAGTAAAGTGATATGCCTTCTTGTAAGTTAAGTGTCCAGAAACATAATAACCTGTCTACACTCTTGTAAAAAGATATATTTTTTTCCCAAAAACCTTTTCGTAAACATATGAGTAACTCTATTGTAGTGGCTTTTGATCCATTTACATTTGATGTACTAAGTTAAGTGTCCAGTTATATGCCGAAAATGAGAGGAGTTTAGGAACATAAAGCGCTAGTGTAAAAAAGAGGAGGCATCAATTTATTTAATTTAAGACCTTTCTTACTTGAATCTCTTATATTTAGCCTACAGGTGGACGCTTTTTTTTACTTTTAAAACATTGAAACGTCACTCCTTAATACTCCTTAATACTTCACATACCAGTATCAATACTCTGTACTCACTTCACTACTACGTAAGAAAGGTTTGGAGAATTCAATCATAGCATCCACTGAAAAGTTAAAGTAAATGTAATTATTTATTTCACAATAACAAACATACACTGATTGCAAGCCTTTTAGTAAAGATTAGAAAAGCCAACGGACTTATACAAGATATAAAAATGTAAAAATGTAGAAATAATGTTTAAAATAAAAAAACCAGTTTTCCTATCACATTACTAAAAAACTTTCTTTAAAACCTCTCTTATATTTCATTCTATACATAGCTTTCACACTCAAAATACACTTGTATCGAGGTCACTCAGAGTATCAAAGCTCCAATTACGAAATTACGGATGTGGTCCAAAGTTCAGAACTTCGCGCCTCCTTTTCAAGTTGGACCCGCGTCAAAGTGGCTTTGGACTTGTCATTTAATCTTTCCTTTCTCTCGCCTCGCCATTGAGAGTTCTTGTTTTGGAAGAAATAAACATGAAAAGAATTTGTTTGTTATTTATTGTGAAGTGGAAAAAGAATGTTTGTAGGGCTCCGGGCACCGCTCTTACCTGCTCAATGACTGAATTATATAGATTATATGTGTAGGTTCATCGCCCCCGGAAGCTACTTGGATCTCTAGATGAACCATACTTACATAAACTTAACTCAAAAGTGTTTTATTTCTATGGCTGTGCTTAGAATTATTTTTAAAAGCGAGAGAGAAAGAAAACGTCAAAGCATTATGAATTATTCAGTCTTATTTTGCTTTTCTTCGTGAATCGGTCCAATATTTGTTTATCTTGTCCAATAATTAGATTGCATTTCGAAAATAAACAGCCATCCAACGGAATAAATCATTTATGTACGTTAAACAATTTATTTATTCATGTCATGAATCCCTTATTTCGACCCGCACTAAAGTTCAAATAGTATTTGGTGACATCAGATAATCCACGGAATGTCCCATGCCAAATTAATAATACTATAAGTGCATTTATATTTTTATATACTCAATTTTTATCAGTGGTTGAAGTTTGAATATACTTGGCCAATTATCTAACGCAAAATGTTTAATTAAGCCCAAACATTTGGCCAAAAATGTGAAAATGGCCAATTATTTATCATCCTTAGCCACCGAGCATGCAGTCCACCTGATGGTAAGTGGTCACTGCCGCTCATTACCAATCAGATGGACTGCATGTCCGTTTGTTATCTCAATATTACAAAAAAATACCATCACAAACGAAAACCACGAGAAACGTATAGTACGAGAGCTGAAAGACATTAAGCTCTTAAACTATTATATAAACACAACACCTGTATATTTCACTCGTGTTCAATAAATAATTTATTCATGGAAATCAATCGAAATTAGTTACGATACGACCCACGTTAAAGATTTAATGGGATTTATTGTCGTACCCCACGTCAGGTGAATTTTGTGCCAAAATTTTGATATAGATTAAGTTACAGCTTTGCTTAAAAATTAATGAGCTTTTATGACAAAATAAATTAAATACTATCATTAAAAAAATATTCATAAAATATTTTTGAGTTTGAGAGATCCAAAATTTTCTTGATTCTTCTTGTAAATAAACATCAATAATGTTTTTGGCAATAATGTTTCAGTGGTATAATGATTTATGAGAGTTAATCTCCCCAGAGCTTAAAAAACCCTAGCCAGACGGGCGGGGTGGGAAAGTAATGGAGTTCCCTTGTACGGGTTTCCCCAAAGTGTAGAGTTTTGGGTAAAATTCAACCCCTTGACGCGGCACATAAAGCATTTAGGGCGAGAGCTAGGATGCCTTATGGGTTAACTTTATCTTTTGAAAATATTATACAATAAAACGACATGTTATATAATATAACTAAACAATTAATAAATTAAGTAGACCGTAAACTTTATAATGACAAACTGAAGGTAAACTAATTATACTTATATTTCTATAAAATGTCGAAACGAAGTCCATCTTGTCTAATACTCGTAATAATAATGCATTATCTAAAATTCCATAAATTACGTCACACGAATTACATGATGTTTGACCCCTCCCCCGTCCTTGTCACAGCTGGTCACATTTTTGAGACCTTTCAAATTATGACGTCACATATTTTTATAATAAAACATTGATTTGTTAAAAAGCGATTAAATTGTAATTGGAAAGAACATTTTTCTTTTAGTTTTTTTCCAAGTACAACTTATTATGGAATGTTTAAACGATATTTAAACCCTCCCTAGATCTTGTCACACAATGTCACTCTTTCTACCTCCTGAATGTGTGACGTAATTTATGGATGACCCCTGACGTTACCAATCCCATGAGTATTCCCAATACAGGCTAGTCTGGCATAGCCTGGAGCAAAGAGTTATGGGGATCATATTTTAGGCGCCTAATGCTTTTTTTCTCATTATTTATCAAAAGATACAATGGAGTATGATTAATCAGGACGTCATCCTTAACACATCTTTCCCAAAAAGGTTTGCTCTTATAGTGAAAGACAGTCATTACTATACTATATACAATAATATATTGACGTAATAACATCTTATAAATCGATGAACGCCGGCCGCACGCACGAAACACTGTCACGTTCCGCATGCAAGCGAGAGCGCGGAACAAATATAGAGAGGCACGATCGGCCTAAACGTTCGGCTTGTGACGCATTTATCTCAATCGTCAACTGTTTATAAAGTGAAGTGAAAAGTTAATGTGGTAAACAATTGTAATTTTCAATTGACTCCTTTGTATTATACAAAATAATGATAATTCAGTGATAATATTTCAATTGAATTTATAAAAGTAAGCCCGTTTTCATGAATGTTTCCTTATGGCGTTGTCACGTAAAATTATCGTCCATAAACCGACTTTACAGACAAACAATTTTTTATTAGAGAAAATTGTCGTCGGAACCTCAATATTCCTTTTATTCTGTACTCTACATCTTAGTTTACTTTTATACTTTATATCTTGTCAGTCGAGTATTGTAAGTATTGATTGTATCTATACCTATAGCGGACGTTTCTCCGAAACTATTGTTCCCATATTCATGATTTGATTTACAACGACTTTGGTTCGTCTACTTGTGGTTTCTTAACTCGTTTTATAAAATTCACAACTCTACTAAATGTATGTCATAAGCCGCAGCAACATTGTTCTGTTGTTCTGCTGGAAAATGTATCCTCGAGATTAAACTCAATCTCAAGTTGGTACCTTTTACGGTTCGACTCCGGAGGCACCACTGCCACACCTTTTTCTGTTATAAGAGCAGTGTTCTTGCTGCTGTGTTCTGGTTTAAAGGGTGTGGTCAGGGACACATACTTAATCGTTTAAGTTTTAAGCGTTTCAAGTTAGTCTTCAGGGGTAGTAACGCATTTGTAGTCGACCTAACAAAGAACTTCGATCCCATCTAGGGTTCATTACAGATGTCCATGGGCGGCAGTGACTTACCATTAGGTGGACTCCATGCTCGTTTGCTACATTCCAGTTATAAAAAAAACACCTGAACACCTGAATTCTTAAGAAAGGAAACAACAGACAACCGTTTGCCAGTTGGATAAGAACTCACACTATCCAGTAATGATAAAATAGAAGCACTTAGTAAATTAACAGTAATATTTATGAAATATTTCCTCGGCAACTATTTTCTTCCTACCCGCTTTTAATTTTATGTTGGGGAAGACCAGTTCTTTGTTGAAAACCATTCATTTCATTACAAACATTTGAAAGCGACATTTTGCTCATAAAACCGGCACGGCGTTCGCGCTCTACGACGACCACTAAAAACTTTGCAACTAAACCACCACTTAACGTAAAAAGGGGGTAACAGGTAAAAACTTCACCGAATAGCACACCTGCACTTTACCTTATTTTGCGACGTAAATACAACATTCGACGCATTGGTAGGAATGTCATCAAAACCAAACAACGGATTTTTGGTATAGCTTAAAGTTTTGATGTATGTTTATATTGAAGTCAGACAAGATAGTTGCTTTTAAGATTTTATTTTTAACTAGCTGGCCTGGCGAACTTCGTACCGCCTCCCTGTTCCCGCCCACGACCCACAACTTTTTTTATTTATGAACCGAATTGTTAAATGTTAAGTGAAGCTTACCCCAATACAGCAGTGAAAACCGCATTCAAATTGGATCAGCCGTTTCTGAAATTAGCGTGCACAGACAAACAGACAAATAGACAAAAAATTTAAAGTATTTTTTTGGGTTCTAGTCTCTAATGAAGAGAGTGGTTTTCTCTTACGCATAATCCATGTACAGGCAACTACTTACACATTTATTATATTATATGTATAGATATAGATTGTATACAATTTTAAAATTTTATTTAAAGATTAGTAGTATTACTAGATAAACGTATCAGATTTAGTAACACGGTAGGAATAAAGTTAACATTAGGGACTATTTAGAATCACTTACTGTTACTTACTGAAGTAAAAAGCTGCACGATGTTCCCGCTCTAACCACGACTTTGAAACTATAACACTTCATGCGAAAGGAGGCGAGGCAAGAACTCGGCGTGGCGAAGCGTTCCGAGGCAAGAACTCGGAGTGGCGAAGTGTTGCGAGGCAATGCCGCAATTGCTGTTTAACCCGCAAACACTTATTCAACGCGATTCCGAATGTCACGCGTTCCATTCGCATTTATTTCTTTTCGTGATGTGATTTTATTTGGAAATGTTATGATTTATTTTCGCACAAAGCTGACGTGTGGATGTGGAGTTACAAAAGCTGTTCCTTACGCCCCGTCGTAAAGGTAGGTTCGTGAATATAAAATGAATTTAAATTTCTATAAAATGGGCGCATAAAAGTAAATTACTTTTTTGTTTAGCATTTTATTATGGATTTCAATAAGGGGTTGTAATTCCGAAACTCGCAAGGAAATGTGGTGGCTTAAAGTCATATTTTTCGTTTGAATAATCGTTCATCGTATGTGAAAGATACGGCAAATACTCACTAATAAAAAACGCAATCTATACTTATATCGAACATTAACGTCATTAGATTGGTCTAGTCAACTTAGCATCAGGAGACCTATGCGTCTGAGGGTCAGCTACTTCATCATCAAATATTAGAAAACGTAGACTCGGTCAGGAACTTCACGATTGCTTTTAATGAAAAGAAGGCAACGTAACAATTTTACTGAACGTCTACTCGGAGAGACTAAACTTATTACTACTACGTTGTATGCTTACTACAGCTACTACGCTACTACGTAACACTACAGTTTACTAAGCTGTATTCGCACATTTTCATAATATATTTTAAAGAATGCTCCTTGAACCACAAAGGCCTTGAAATGGAGTCTTTGTTAAATTCTTCTTCCATAACCTTTAAAATAAATATTGGAAGTACGAGTATATAGTATTAAATCAATAATATAATATTTCTAAGGTGATAGAATATTTCGTCAGTCGACTCCGGAGACACCAACGCCACACCTATTTCTGCCCAATAACAGCAATGTTCTTGCTGCCATTTTCTGGTTTGAAGGTTTTAGTCGTCAGCAGTAGAAACGTAATTGTAGTCAAGTATAAGAAAAAAATCTGCCTGTTTGTCTGTACATTCTCTTTGTACAGGGTATCTCTGGAACGGCTAGACCGATGTTGATGGAACTTTAGAAAATCTTAGCAAGTGATTCTGTGAAATTTATAGACGTGGAAGGGGAACGCAAAGGGAATGGGGACAGGAAAATGATTCTGAGATGATACGAATTGCACCGGGATCAGGTAGTAAATAAATAATCTTACTGTTACGTTAACTTCCATTAAGGCGTTGGAACTTCAGAAGTAGTACTGCAACGGTAATGGAAGTACGCTTTGCTTTTTAATTCCATTGCTCGAACCGTCGACTGTGGTTCTTATAGTTCGTAAGCGGGGATTTAATGCGCGACTGGGGTTCTTTTTCAAAACTTTTACTTGTCAAAGAATTAAACATTTGAGTAGGTACTCAGATGTTAGTTATGATTATTGATTATTTCATAGGTCTGCAATAACGAAATGTTCAACTTTTTAAAATTAAATTAAATTTTATGAAATAATAAATCAATATATGTATTGTATCTTAGCAAATAATTATTACTTTTATATGAAATTTTAATTTAATGGAATATTATGTGGATTCATTTTAAAATTCTAAATTATAAATAAATGCAATAGACAATTTTAAGTATAATAATAACATGGCATACCCATTTTGTCTGACATAATTGTAATGATATATTATAATATAAGCACATGACTATAATAGGAAGCATCCTGGCGAAATAATAATAAATTATATACAAATATGTTTGAGATAACACACTGTAACTGTATCGATGTCAGTACATGTATCCCGCAAGATTACTTAAATATTAAATCAGCATATTTTGTCATGTTATATAGCAAATCATAGTAATAAAGCTTATTTTATTTTTTATTAGTTGTATGATGTGCTATATATGGTGTTCATGGTGTTCGTGAATTCTATAGAATTATGTTATAAATTGGAACGGCGTGGTGGTGGTCTAAGGCTCAAATAGTAAATCTGCATGTCAATTAAATTTTATCTTAAATCATATGCATAGATTTTTTCATTTTCATATTATTTGTCTCTTGTTCGCTGATCTTGTGTATTTGCCATGACCATTTTGTTCATGTGTGTGTGTGTCTGTATGATGTCTGTGAATAAATGTATTTGCTTTCTTTCTAAACGTATAATAAAAGTATGAGTCGGTTGACAGGCAGATCAACCTGCGGCAGGTGTGCGTGGAGGCGAAGGCGGGCGAGCAGGGGGCGTGGCCGCGGGTGACGGCGCTGCTGCTCACCGCCGTGGGGCAGCTGCTGCTGTGGCAGGACACCAGCAACAGACTCACTAGGTACCCTGCACTCGATCTTACTTGTCATGTGTTTACTGTCATTACTTTTTGCTGTGACAGATCACCACTAACGTACTCAGTATACAGTCTATTGATGCAATTCAGTGAACTGACAGTGATGCAGATTTTCGACATGATGCATCGACATCGATGAATTGAATATTTACATTGTTTTATAACAACACATAATGTTTTATCGCTTTCCTGTACCAGGACACCACTAACAGATTTACATCTTTATCTAATCGATACTTTCTTAGATTTTAAAGCTTCGGCCCTCATGTCATTTGTTCAAATGTAAATCTTGGAGCGTCTTAAATATTTCATGCACCTAACGTGTCGAATAAAGTGTTGTAAAACTTCGTAACCGCATAGTGTTTTATAATTTAATTTTTACAGATGCGTCTTCGGCCTAAGCCACGAAACAATAATCACTCAGGTGGCGTTGACACACGACGCGCTATACTTCGTCACGAAGTTCGGCGAAGCGTACACGGGGCACATATCGCGCAAGACCACGCCCACCTCCCCGCCCAGCAAGAAGGAGAGAGACAGGGATAGCACCAAGTCCGCGCTAGTCAAGTTCCTAGAGAAGGACGACTGCACGTCTGTCAGGATCACGAAGATTCCGAACGTGCACAGAGCCGTCTCGATTGCGGTTGACAGCGAGGGCTTGAACTTTGCTTGTTTGCAGGTGATTAATCTATTTACCTAATATTTTTTTATAACATTAAGCAAGCAAGGTAGCAAACTAGAATACAGTCCACCTTATACGTAACTAAATATATATGTAACTGGTCACTGCCCCCCGTAAACATCTGTAATCTACCAAAGATAAGATCGAAGTTGTTTCTTGGGTTGCTCAGGGAGTCTCAGTGGGTCTGAGGACTGATAATAGTTATAAAATATAAGCATAATAGTTATAAAATATATTGTTATGTTGGGAGATTTTTTTCTATCATAAAATAAACTTCAATGTGTTGCTCTGAAATTAAAGATTTATTCATTAACTTGAACTAAGATCATATAATATCTTTACATTGATATAACAAAGTGAACATTTCAGATAAAGCCCACTTGTGGACTGAGGTCGTTGCCTGATTTGTCACCTTCGAGTTTTTCTAAACATATGGAATCGTTACTAGAGACGGCCGCGGATGACGACATTCTACACGACGTAGTGTTTAAGGTAATAATCATTTGATAACATAAGTGTACCTTACAGAAAATATTAGAGAAAAAAGTAACTACACAACCACTTAAGAAAAACGTCAGCCGTATCCAGGCTCCAGTAATATGACTTTCGACAATGTTTAACCAACTGATTGTTCAAGAAGTTTATCTAACGGTCACTCATCCAACACTCGCTCATAAAAAGTTATGTATTTGTATATGTATATATAATTTGTGTATTATATAATAATTATTGATTATATATAGATATTATATATAT
>DWNJ01002118.1:0-10944 GCA_018250275.1 Udranomia eurus
GTCCATGGGCGACAGTGACCACTTACCATCAGGTGGACTGCATGCCCGTTTGCTACCTCCAAGTCATAAAAAAAAAAATCATTTATTTGTGTAGTCCTAGGAGGAGCGGTTTCAATATTACGTTTTTTTGACGTATATTAATTTTTCATGAATAAATTAATTGGCTGTGTAATATTTTTTGTTTTGTCTCATAACACAGTTACTAATAACGAATAATAATCTTACATGATTAAAAGTACCATTTAGTTAAACATTTATAATTTATTATATTTTTACAGTCGCAAACATTTATTTGTGGCGTTTAATTCTATTGCCCGGTAAACGTCTGTTAATTGATAGGAAATAATCCAACGTAGCCAATCCGCTTACGTTCAAATGACGTAATTCAACATTGAGTACGCTACAACAAGCGATTGTCCGCGGTTTTTATCGCGTAAATGATTTTGATTTATTGCAGAACTGTCACATTTATACCTACTCTATTTTTTCGTCCTCTCGGAAAATAAAGATCACATGTTTATTTCTAATCAAAAGACTAAAATCATGATCCTAGTTTACAAAAACACAAATTGAAAAACTTTTATCTTTCCTTTTGGCTTTTCAAAATTTTGCATCTTTATCGGGTCTACGTTATGAAAGAACCTTACTGGCTAAATTCAATCTAGCATTACGTTCACGCGATGATGAATTAGTTAAACAGGTAACGGTATTTTTTAGAAAAGATTTTAAAATAATAAATGATATATTTTTATCATTAATGATTATATAATAAATAGTTATTAGGAAAAGAAGATTTTTTGCTGAGAACACGAACGTTGAAAAATCGTTATGAACGGAAGTGCAATGCTTTTAGTATATCGATTCGGGAGGAAGAAAACCTCACTGTTGCATTGTGGTAAGGTTTGCGAATTTTCCTTTTGAACTTAGATAGTTTGTACTAGTTCTGTGTTCTAGAATATAATAGCATTGCAATTAATACCTAACAAATTAGACTGTATGAAATGTCTGCCTATATGGAACATAACACTAAAACATACTACGCGAATATGTATATCAAGAGCATTTATCAAAGTGTCCAATTCTTTTCGAGATTTTATTTAATAACCTTCACGTCGGGTGCGAACCGCTAGTGCAGAACTAAGTAATTGATCACAAAGTAACAATGGTTAGTGCTTAATTCGATCGTAACTTTGCCAGCAGCATCCAATCTCTGGGCAGACTAACGTATGTGAAATCTCCATCTTTATTACGTAGCAAATTAAGTTTTGCGTTGAGATACCTTTATTGGAGATAGTTTTCTACTGTTTACGATAAATAGTGTTTTATTACTTTGATGTTTAATTTGAAAGCTTTTATGTGTTGTTATTATTATTATATACTTCTATATATATACCATATATACCTTTTTGGTGTAATTTAGTGAACTAGTATCTTGTTTATTTCTTTATGTGGGATTAGTTAGCAGTAAAAGCGTAAGTCTTACTCACAAATTTATCTCACTTAGTGAAAATTCTTTAAAAGCATATTTCGTGCCGGCATTTTGCTTTACTGGGATTATATTCATAAATATCTTCAAGCCTTATTATGCTCAAAAAATTATATTTTATCCACCCGTTGTCTAATTGCATTTAGTGTCAAACGAATGTCTCTTGTTGACCGGGCACGCCGGTTCGTTAACATGCAAACACCTCAAACTTAATTAAGTTCTTATGAGTTCGGAGCCTTTGAAGGTATGTTCCCACTTCAAGGTGTAATCTTATTCGTTCAGTAATTACGCTAGAGGCGCTACCGTTTCGACCACAAGAGATTCGTGGAGTGTAAGCATACTTTCTTTGATGATATTACGGTCGGTACGAGACTAAAACAAAATCTCCGTATTTTTTTTAAACGGCCCATTAGGACGGTACCACTGTCGGTCTCTTAATGCGATCTGAAACAATTACCGACTTTCTATGTTTAAGTCATAAGAAACAAATAATGTATAATGATGAGGATTTTATTTCGAATTTGCTTATGAATTAATCGAATGTTTTGTCAAGATGCGGTTAAAGCTGGACTCTCATATTTATGATTTTAGACATTCTTTAATGTGGGCTTGTTATCACGACAGTTAATTATAACTGTCGTGATAACAAGCCCACTTATTATATTATAACTTATATTAATAAGTATTAAGGTCGAATTTTAGTTACTACTAAATACGAGCATCGAGGTATTTTCTTTCAGCGTTAAGTTAAAATTCTAACATATAAATGTAAAATGTATTGCCAAATTGATTATGGAATCAACCACTGGAATCAACAATTGGAATTTCAAATGGCAGTGGAAAATGGTGTATGGAAAAGTAAATAAATTCTTCAACGAGATAGCAGTAGATTGGTTCAATTCCTTCCTGCCAGAAAATATAATAAATCCAACAGAGAATAAAGGCCAGATTTTTTGAGTACATATTTTTTTATTTATTAAAATGGACCAGAGGTGAAATTCATCCTTTTAAGCCCTCTTAATGTAAATTGATGCAAAGTAAACGTGAATGAAAAGGTCTGGTTAATTTTGAATACGGTTTTAAAAATATGGTATATCGAGTTAATACAAAAGTACACAGATATATAAATCTAAAGTCTCGCTTATAATTAGACATGGAATATAAATAACAAGCAGTTGACTGATCTGCTTTTCGGGAGGTGGTCAAAATGAAGCTTTGTTGCCAAATAATGTTTTCGTAACAAATTTCATTTTTAATGGGTTGATGTTATACTAATATCTCATAGTTGTAAGTCTCATTGGGTTGCACTCGCGTGTACGTTTGTGAAGTCAATTAAGTAAATCACTTAGTTCTAAACTTTCGGATACGAAACATGAATCCATAAAAATATTAATATAATAATTTGATAGAATTTTGATACTGCTGCTTTGCAAATCCGGTCAAGATTCGTGTATAATTATATATTATACGGAAAAAAACGTGAGTATTTAAAGTGGATACATGCAAAAGAACAACGTTATCATGTTTAGAATGCGAGTCTTCATGTATAGGTATTATTAGGTACATATTTATTTTGAGTTTAATGTACAATATTTGTACATCAGTGTAATGGGGGAGTGGTTCCATAATTCCAAAATTAAAGAGATGGAGTCTTCTGAAAGAAACTTTTTTAATCAAGGCTAATGAAAAGTGTACGTGAACGTGGGCGCTCGCTTTTTGCCGGCATCGTACTTTCATCGGTACACGAAATGTAATGAATCCATATAAAAATAATTTCCACAATCGTTGTCTTCGACAGTACCAAAGAAAGATATAGATTTGGCGTGATATTGCCTCTTTTACCCATTTAGTAAATTTGATATCTGTCCAGTCAGATACTATAAACCTGAATCAGGTTTGTTTCGTATATAAGTAAACTTATTTGATATTAGAAGTAGGATTGGTGATGGACAAAGACCACAGAATGAACTAGAAACAGATAATCCGGTGACTAATTTCTTTAGCGTTAAAACTAAGCATTTTTTTATTATTTTTTCTAGCACTTGCTTATTCAGAGACAGCAAGTTTAAACCGAATTAAGCGACGTGCTAGTTGGAACATTGCTTTTACTTAGGAAGTGTAAAGTGGATATATGTACGTTAGGGTTGCGTTATCTAGTTCAATTTGTGGTCTGTGGCATCTGCGATGAACTAAGGAAGGAAGAACTCTTTGTTCTTATAATAAACGCGAATGAAAAGGCTAAGGCTATGCATGGTCAGCTAACTTTTTGAGGGACAATTTTTTTTTATAATTTTAAGAGTAGGTAATATGTGGCACCCAAAACTACGTGTTTAAATGATACACTTTTGTGTATTTTATTTACGTGACCAGAATACTAAATAGGATTTTCAGTGTAAGCATAAAAATTGCATTTGGCTATATATATTTACACGAATTTACTGTTATAATATTTGTGTTTGATATACATCACTATCTGTTTATTACCACCACTTTCTTTTACCAAATCACATACAATGAATTTTTCGTCGAACTTAGGTACAATACATTACACCTTCTGTCCTTTATAACGGCACCGAAAATGCGGTCGAATGACTTTTCCAATCGTTTCGTGCAAATTGCAATGGCGTGAGCTAACGTTGTGATTTTGTTTTGCAGACGGGCGATTCTCTCCAACCCGGACGTCATCGGGCACACTTCGATAAAGGCGTTATTCGAAAACGATTTCTGGGGAACACCGCTCATCGACCCCGGCTCGCACGGCTCGTATAGGCCATTGTGCGTCGCTACATTTCGACTGAACTACGCCTTCAGCGGTTTCAAACCGTGGAGTTATCATTTACTGAACGTTTTATTTCACACCATCGCGACTACCCTCGTGGTTGTTACGGCACGACGGCTACTGCCAATCAATTGTAAGACAATTGGATCCTTGGTCGCAGGCCTGACTTTTGCCGCTCATCCCATACACACGGAAGCGGTTGCTGGAGTTGTCGGCCGAGCTGACCTGGTGGCGTGTAATTTTTTCCTCATCAGTTTTCTCCTCTACTCTGAGCACATTCGGCTACGGAGCGAAAGCCAAAGACGGCAATGCCGACATATCGTTAAAAGCAACATATTGCTGAGCCAATTGCCGGCGAACGATCAAATTTTTCGTTTAAGCTGCCACGGACTGGTGCAACAAATAGTGTTAAACTTTCGTAGGCTACTTAAAGCGGGCAAAGCTGGACCGTTGAAAATTCTGAATGCATGTGAAGTGGAATCCGGGACGGTGAAACCGAGTAAGTGTCAGTGCAACGGCAGTGCTAGTGAAGACGCCGGTGAACTTTTACAATGGATTACATTAGCGGGGACGGTTCTGTTTGCCACCGCTGCTACTCTGTGCAAAGAGCCGGCCATTATGGTCGTGCCGCTTTGTATACTCTACGACTTTCTGAAGGACATTCGGCAGGAGGAGCCTTACTCTAAGGTAAGATATTGCGTTCTTGACTATTATTCTCTTAGGAATAATATTTGGTGAGTAGGTATTTTTATTACATAAGAGAAGCATTGGCGTCGTAAAGTTATGAAACATCGTATTCCAGAGTCTTCGAGATTGAAGGGTTTTTGCTTCGGGCTCGAAAGCGGCCGGATAAAATGGATATTGCTTTATATTCTATGTGAGACAGTGTAATATTTCGACTTCGTATAACTTTATAAAATCGTTATACGTGTTTGTTATGAACTGTAGTGTTGTTGGAACTGTTCTATCTATTGATCTACTGTTGGATAAGAAAAATCTGTCTTGATCTAATCCACTAAACACTAAGTAGTAATCGAATTCCCCTAATCCAATTCGTATCCCTTCAACGTCTTGATTGTTTTGAAGTCGTGGTCAGAAAGTTTGATCAGATGACTAATCGCAGAGTTTTCCTACAGTGTGTTCCTGAAATGAACTATATTTAGTTGTATAATGTCTTTCTTCCTACTAAAAGCATTCCATTTGGCGTTTAAACAGCTTTAAATGTAAAAATGTGTTTTAACATTAAGAAAAAATATTGATAAATAAATAACATTCCTATACAACAAACTTGATTGATAGCTACTAGGTAGAAATCTACCAAAGCTTCGAAACTACTACTACTTCTTTCTTCTGTGCTTTCAAGGTGATTTATTATAGAGAGAAATGAAACTTCAGTATATCGAATAGCTTACTCTGTAGTAGAATCATAATGATTATGAAAGTGAAGTAATAGTTGAACCCGTTGTTATAGATGTAAACAGTGGTTAATTAGCAAGATTCACTTACATAATTAGAAAATCACTTGTAACTGAAATAGTAACATTGCATCTAATGCTTTTTATCCAGTTAAGAGTTGAATTACCAAGGGCGTTACGAGAACAATTCTTGAAACATTAATCTACAGTCCGCAAACATAAACGCGGGCGGAGCTAGTATTGAAAAGGCTCACGGCACGCAATATCGAACACAAGCTAAGAAAGTTATCGTGGGAGCGTATGATTCACTTATGCTAAACCTAGACAAACAAACCGACGGTACACGGCTACGCATAGTAATAATATCGTCGAGCGTAATGTGATTGAGTTGTTTATATAATAGATATGTAAAACTGTTGTAATGTTATTATCATTGTTTGCGATAGTGCTTACAATTTCACGATGGTATTTTTATGGAGTTACTTTTTTATTTGTTATTGTCATTAACTGTTTCCAACTGCGGCATCGTCAACCTAATTTATTCTGTATAGTTTTCTTTGGTATAGCGGAAGCGGCTACTTCTGTGTGTGGACGTGTTCGTCTTAGCCCATGTTTCAGTACTCAGGGTTGCCACACTTAAGGAGGGATTCTCCACCCTTCGTATTTATGTAAGAACGGCTGATAAACCGTAAGGTTAGACCAACCAAAATGATTAAGATAAAAATATGTAACAAAAAAAAAATGATAACGTGACGAAGGTGATTTCACAGTTATACGAAGAGACCCGAGTATTGAGTAACAGACTATAAAAATAATTACAAACATTGTTATAAATAAAAAATATTATTTTTAATAGATTCAATTGTTTCGAGCGTACTTATAAGATTCGGAAACCGTGTAAAAGCGTCTGCTTCTTTAAAGAACCTAGTTTTAATTTCAGCACGCGTTCAGATCATCCTTAGAAATTAGAAAGATTCGTAAAATTCATTTACAAAAAAAATAGGCCAACGACTATATATATATATACGTATAATTTGTCTTCATTTTGGCACTTTTAGAGAGAGAGGTAATAAAAGAATCATTTAAAACAGTCTCGGGAGAGGTCTGTTTTATTCGGCGCGCAGTGAGCTAATTAAATCTAATTTTCGTTAGTGGGCAGTCGAATCCGAGGTCCTGGGTTGGATTCGTAGTTGTTTTAATGTGCTTGGCGTGAGTGTGGAAGCACATTAAAGGCTTAATGTTTCTAACACATTTTGTTGACTTTGTGTACGTATTGTGGGCAGTTTATTTGCGGTATTCTTTTACTGTTTTATAACGTTGAAGTAGTTGCATGAAATTCACTTGATGGTAAGTGCTCACTGCCTCCCAATAACATCTGTAATCAAGACAGGATCGAAGTTCTTTCGTAGATGGACTACAAATGCGTTGCAAATCCTGAGGACTAAGTTGGAACGCCTCGGTTAAGTCCCCCATATCACTCCCTTTAAACTAAAAAAAATCAAGTGTTTATATCAGTCCTTGAAATTTTACCAATAAATAGTTATTGCGGCCTAACTAGTAAGCACTACATAATGTAATAAGTCCTTGTCTTTCCATGCATCGAAACCTTCTAAACAATAGGAAGAAAAATGCTGTTATGAGGCAGAAATAGGTGACGGTGGTGCCTCTGAAGTCTAACCACGAAATTTTCTACCACCTTCAAAACCACCTGAATTCATTAAGTAACCTCCATCAAATGTAAAATATATAATCAGAACTAATTGAGATTAAATTGATTTAACTTAGTAGACTAGGCTATTTCTCTTGGAATTCTAATTCCATAAATTTGATTGGTCAGTAAATTTAATTTGGAGCAAATGCGGTTAAAATATGATGGTTTTCCAGTGTCAATACTTTCTCATTGTTTATAACGTTGAAGCTACAATTATTAATTCTTTATCTTATTTTTCGTTGGAAGTTGATGTAAATGATGTTTGTTTAGCTATGAGAAATCTTTTTTGTTTAAAAAACTGACACGAAAAGCTCCTACGTTCCTTCATTACGTTAAGATCACGCGTGATTAACATTGTTCTATATCTTTGTGAAAGTAATTAGGCATGTGTATTCGATTTAATAACATACCGAGTGCCTTATGTGTCGGTATTATGTTATATGTATTTTGTTGGAGACACAAGACAGACTGAGGACAATTAAAAGTTAGCCATAATATAATATTAATTTGGTTTACGCGAACTTGTATTATTAATGTCTGCTAGTAACATAAGTCAAGGTTTCTTTCGTTAATGATACGTAATATTGCTGATAACCATTCTCATTTCACTGTTATGCGGTCTTTTACTAAGGGTGGGAGACATTGTCCCGACGGAATCCACGTGATTTCTTCATAGAATATTATACAAAAATATTTTCCATGCGGTTGAAAAAATATTATTTCGTAGCTTTTACTTGTGGCTTCACTTGCCTATATTTAATTTTTCTATATCTCAGATAATAGTAATTTGTTTAGACAAATGCCCCTACGGTATTTTCTCTACTCTTGACAATGCGTGTACTAAATTAATCATGATGGGTTAAATAGTAAAGGCTTAACGGTCGAAGAAACAAAATAACATTCGTATTTCAATATTAGTTATATGGCACGATATACACTATAGTTGCGATAACAACCACAATACTTTTTCAAAGTATAAAATAAAATTAAATGCTCTATTAAAATATATCATAATACACTTTTCTGCTTGGATAAATTTCAACCCCTGAAATTGGACATTTGTCTGAGAAAATATTCGTACCAAAATAAAATTATTTATATTACGAAGATTACAAAACCTTATACGGAACGTTATCTTAGGATTAATTGGCTTATGAATAATGTTATGATTTCGTCCAACCAAATTTTTGAATTATTCATTTATATTAAACCACTGTAATTCTATAAAGTAAATGTCTTTTGCTTCGTTCATGCTAAGTAAGCAAAACATACCGCCTATAAACATCGGCCAGCGAACGAACGAAACGAAATTGAGTAATATTTTACGCGGATTTGTTTTCTACGGCCCCTAATTTTGATAAACTCCGTCTTTATTCAATCTTTCTTGAGATTTTTTAAAGACACGGCTACCGACTGTGAATAAGTAATGTATACAACGACCTACTCTAGGTTAATAGTAGTTTGATCACTGTTGTTTGTGACTTGTAAGATTATATTGATGCAAAGTGACAAATATTTACTCTCATGTCTGTACTAAGACGATTAATTCCTATCTATTACATCTATGTCTCGTCTATTCTAGTGGCTCTTGCACATGGCGCACCCTATTATTATATCTAGGTACACATATCATATTTACCCTTAAACATAATCTTAATTAAGGGGTAAAGTAAATTAAGGCATTATTGTTAATTAAGGGGTGATTTAGTATTAATTTCACTTTATCAAAATCAATTAATATTCAATTAAGGACAATACATCAAATTCTAAATAACGTAAAATAGTTAAACCTAAATTTTATTCCACTTGTAACATAAGCTGAAAAGTAATAAATATTCATTATTAACTTTGCCTGTAGCTATACAAAAGACCTGTTTTCCATGTTTCTACGAAAAAGGATGAAACATGTAAAAAATATGGATTCTGTGAAACAAAACTAGTGTTGTATCTATATTTTTCATAATAAAACCATTTTATACTTTTTGTTTTATGGCAATACCGGCCATCGTCGGCTAGGCTTGATAAAATGGAGGCAATATAATGTTTATGAATATAAATCTCGGATATTCTTTGCGGTGATGTAAAAATCTTAGGTATCGGCGTTAAAAATTCGGCGGAGTTAGAACCAAGATTAATTATTGAAATATTTTTCCGTCTATTTATCTTGTAGATTTTGGTGTTAAGACTAGCTGTTTTATAATGAAATGTCCATGAGTCACCTGTGATATATACGAAAGATTTTACTTGGAACTTTATTTTTTCCTTGAACGAGACATACGTAACTATACTTTCCGGTGGTCCGAATTGTTATAAATTTCAAACATAGTAGGTATATTTTCAGATGAGGATTCCTAGGTGTGGGTCTTATTCTATTTTATATTTACCTCTTTATGTATTATATATTATTATATAGGTATATTCACATATGATTGAACTTTGTGACCGTTCTATTTTTATCAAAGAATCTGCAGAAGAAAGATGTAGGTATGTAGGTATCTTTAATTTAGAGTTGGTAAAGATTGTTCTGAAGTTGCCGAAGCGCTTATTGGTTTGCCCACGGCAGACTTATCGCTATACCCACAAGTTATTTACGACTTGAGCGGCACTTCTGGTTTTAAGGCTGCCTTAAGTTAGTTAGTATTTCTTCAAGACTTCTGTTCTATGCCTATATATCAAGTTCTCCACTTCTAATTTAGGAACGTGTTCCCTATGCTGCCACTTCATCAGGTTATTTTGCTGTTTTATTGCATTCATTTATCTACTTATTATTCTAGTTACGTTGCGTTACGTTACGTTGTCAACAGAGAACGTCCCGGTACTAGTATTTTATTGGGAGCCTCGCAAGTTTATGCGATCTCATGCAATAAAGTGATAAAACAGTTAGCTAGCACGCCGTTGCCGAACTCGCTTGGATATATTGACGCGAACAAATAAAAGAACCATTAAACGCAAACTTGCCAACGGCATCGTTTGTTTTCTCTTTTTACCGGGTTATTTATACAGCGATGTAATAGTGGCAATGTATGTGTCAATAATAGTTCAATGAGGTTTACAATATATGAATACAAAGATGATTTTATTTGAACCTAAGACGGCAAGTTTTTTTCATCCACACTCGTTTAACTCAATAATGTATATATCACATGTAATTAACTCAACCTAAATTACATGTTTAGGCAAAAGGGCGAGAAAGGTTTATTTTCTTATTTACACGTCTGAATACGTCGCCAAGCAATTTTTGTTTCGGTTGGACTGGAACGGATGTTGCATGAAGCAGACTCTAAGCAAAACTGAGATGCAATTCGGGGGTCCTTAGGGAACGACGCATCTTCGTATGATTGTAGATAGAATTTCAATTTGTTTAAGGCAGAATGTGGCTATAGCCCATGGATATTAGGTGTTAATAACGTGACTTCATCATCATGAAAGCATAGCAAAAAAAACGTTACACTATTAAAAAAAAGTTAACGACATTCTTGTTCTTCTCGGCGGTGTTTAACATGTTAAAAATGACAATAGTTGAATAAAAGAAGATACTGGTTGACGTTTTATA
>DWNJ01002119.1:0-10941 GCA_018250275.1 Udranomia eurus
CTTTTAACTTGCAAAGAATTAGAGTAGAGGCGTGACGGTTTCGCGTTTCGGCGCGTTGAGTAACTTAAGCACGAGATAAAGTTCAATGACCTTTGTATTTTTCGCATATGCTAATATTGCGTCACATTTTTTCTTAACTTGTTTTGTTTTTGTTAGAAACTGAATTGTTGTTTAAAAAAAAAAAGATAACACACAAGAATATTTATTTTCCTAAAATTGTCTGACTTTTTCAATTCCTCCAAAACAAATATTTTTCATAGATATATCTGTATCAAAAGACAAAATCAAACACTTTATAGGTACATACTGCAGGATGTAAATTACCTTCAAATACATATATTTTATGTAAATACATATACATTATTTCATGGTAGATCATCACTTATTACAGAGTAGACCAATTTTGATAATACTTCTTTCAACGGATAGGGTACAATTCGAAATTGGTCCCAAACAAAAAATTTACAAAAATTAAATATTATGAATACAACTTAAATTACTCAACTGTACACGTTAAAACTGCAGTTTGCATTCGAATTACACGTTCCCGTTAATGACAGCAATTACATCTGACCATTTAATGTCGCTCCATAGCATTATAACAATTTATTGTTTACAAATGTTAAGCTATTAATGTGTATTGTTATTCAATTAACATCGTCAGCAGCTATCGTAAATTGTAACGATAAAACTTGACGTCAACGCTACATTAAATGATATGGAAATATGGATTATTAATATTTATTTTATCCAACTTCCAATTTTTTATAACTGTGACGCAGAAAGCAAGCGTGTAGTCCACGTGACGGTAAGTGATCACTGCCGCCCATAGGCATATGTAAAAAACCTAAGATAAGATCGAAGTGCCTTCTTAGGTCGACTACATATGCGTTGCTACCCCTGAGAACTAAGTTGTAACCTCGATTAAGTATGTAACCCACAGTATGTAACCCACACCCGTCCAAACCAGAACACTAGAAAACTGAAGGCAGAAGTTTACTTCTACCACCTTCATAATGTTGCCACCGACCGACCGGCCGATCTTTAATGCCATCTATTTGCCGGTAATTTTGCAACACCGAAACCCATTGGTTACTTAACCAGTTCGCCAGATGTTATCAAACCGCTGCAAAGAACTTCAACAAAAGTACATGAAGACGAACGTATGTGTCCTCTTAAGCATATAAAATACCTCATGCCTTTCCCAGGTGTCCTCAGTGTAACTCCAAGCCCCCTTCAGAATAACTTTTCTATGTATCATCTGCTTCAGTAATCAAAGAAAACAGTAGAATATTAACAGTTCCAAGCATTGATATTTAAACATTTATCGTGTATGGTTTCACAAGAACAAAGCGCCCTTAATTATCATATTGCTGTATAAAATTGTCGTTAAAACTCGACAGAAGTCGATAACGTTTAACTTGGCCCTTGAAAAAACAAGCCTCGCGAGGAAACGGAGGCTCCTTTACATGTGGCGAGTAATATATGGCTCAAGTTTTGGACATTTCCATCAAATTGAAATTAGATGGAAAATGCTTACCTAATTTGGTAATTTGAACTTTTAGTGCTAACGAAAAAAAACTATATTACAGTGACGGTGGGAAATTTCCGTATGAGTGGACTGCTGCAGCAAACAATAGAATTAACTATACGTTCGACTGAGAAGATTGAATATCAAAAGGCATTGACTACCCTATATCGAATGCACAGCATGTTCTTTTATAATAATGAGAATAACATTGCAAAGATAGCAATGCTATTTTCAACTTTATATGGTTTATTTATCAATTGTTCATTTGCAATCCTTCACGCCAACACTCTAAACAAGAACCTGGCGCCAGGGGGTACCTACAGAGAAAGGTACCTAATTTCGCCGAAGACAAAATTCAAACAAATTGGACAGTGACTTACCTTCCTCCCCACTTGAACCACCAATCGCCCGAGCCACTCGGAGCCACAAACGGAGCCGAATATTTCGGGGACAAAAAATCGCCAGTTTCGTCACGTACCCCACTAATTCGCTCCCTGGGGCATGCGCTGAAATCATGTCGGGAATTCACTATAATATTCGATAAGACGAGGGCATTTTGTATGGTTATTAAAAGATGAATTAGAGTATCCACTCGCATATAATAAGTGTATACCAACCAAATACCGGAAAGAGGTTCTGTTTTCTATCTATGACGAGTATATTAGAGACTGCTATTGATCGATCGATTGATTGGAAACTTCACTGATGTTTATGACGGTTGACGATGGTAGAACAGCGATGGTCGGGTTGCTACTTCACATGTAGGGCGACAGTGACCGCTTATCCACAAAAAAAAGAACAAAACGTAAATTGACTACCATGTCCTCAACTCATAGAATCAAAGACCAACACAACGGCAATAAATTTCATGATATAATTGAGCGCGAATGCTTCGCTCCCGTGTTCGTCACTACATAGCACCCGCTCGATGTTAATTCGATCGTGATTACTTTAACTCACGCCTATTTAGCGTACAAATGATCGACATAAAGGATATGACGTGTGAACGTGATTCGGTAATTGCCGTGTTTCCAACACGTTTTGTTTTCGATAAACAGTCATTTTCCTCTCGAATTATCACTAAAAACAAAGAGGGAAACACGACGACCGAATTTCACGTATAACTCGGCTCATTATTTTAAATGGCGTTCTCCGATTCACTGCGGGACATATTATAAGTAAAGGTATACTTAACAGACGATGGCGGGCAAAGATTTAAATCACAGATTTCCTATTCACATGCCCTGTTGGAATGTATGATTGAGTGTGGTGAATTGTGTCTAAGTCTACTTTCATATCTAGAAGAGTAAGACAATTAGTATGCTATCACGGCATACAAATTTAGTAGATACTCATCCTGCCGCCAAGAACGTGTCAGCATGTATCAACAATCAAATGTTTTACTAGACTTGATCACTGGTCCACTGTCGTGGATGTCATGGTGTGAAAATATTCAGCCATAAGATACTAACTTAGACCTCTATTCCAAATAAAGTAAACATGCTCTAGATTTTTTCCTTCGTTCACCTCAAGATTCATTCTGAGAATATTCTGTATGGAAGTTATAAGACGCTGCGTGTTTTTTCTAAAGAGTTACACAGAAACTGAGGAGAAAAAATAATTCTTCTGATTCAGAAAATGTGGACAACTTGATGCAAAAAAATCAAAGAGCACATGGCGTGAGTGTGATTTAAATCTATGACGGATGACACAAAACAACACACGCGAGCCCTCACAAGCCGTGTCTGGGATGTGTATAACGTTATAAACAAAACTCAGTTTTAAAATATGGTCGGATGAGTATCACGCATGGCGTGGCGGGCTGGCACGTGGAACGTTTTAATGTTTCCCAGTTCCAACGGCATTCACGCACCGATAGCCCTCTATGGACGACGCATAACTCCTTTCAAACGGCACACCGATCCCGGCATTATCCTAAGTCACACCGACGAGTCTCTGCGTCCTTTGTGCCCAAACATTGCGCGTTTTTTGTCATCTATATTGTGTACTCGTATTCAACTACGAGTCCTCAAGAACCTCTAATAAGGAGCGACGACGGCTATCGCTTTAATTCTTAACACCCGAAATTTGGGGCTGTCGGAAGAAATTAAAAATACGAGATTTCTACGGGTGATGACAGAGGGCGATTATTAGGGGGAACGGGTGGGAACAAAGATGAGCCGCCCTAAAATGTTTTAATATAATATGGCGTTTCCGCGCTACGTATCAGACTGATAATCGCTTGCGAACCGCTTTGAGGGTCTTAATGAAGCGCAACGTAAAAGCGGGGATTATGTTTTTTTATAAGTGAGCCACACGGCCCACGTGAAGATAGGACGTGCTCTACGAACGCGAAAAAGAAAAACAATCAAGGCTCGTAACAAAAACAACAAAGGGAATAACAGCAATAAAAACGGTCCACGGCTCAATCCCGCCGGATCGTTACAAAAGTTACATGATCAGTACCAATATCCGAACATCGTTCCAAATTTCAATACAAGTCATTAACATAAAAAGGGAACAATAACCGTTTAAAATTCGAACGGTAGTCGTCTTTTTATTGGTCAAAAAATCGCAATTTGTGAGCGGAGAACGTTCGGCGCACCGCGAGGCGCCATCTGGTGGAAACACGCGATTCCGAATCTTGGAGTTGGTGAAATACGTGACATATTTCAGTGATCGACGTGGATGGCGCTCGACGTGTCACCGCGTACTTTACGGTGGTCGAGGAGGTAATGATTGTCATCTGTCACAGCCAGTACGCGATTCTGGGTCTTCAATTTTGCGTAACACAAAACACATTGGCGCGAACAGTTTGAACGGACGTTATACATTTTGGTGGGGGTATGAAATTTAAATTTGAATTTCCGGCGGTCGGGTCTGGCTCGGGTAGCGTAATTAGAGACTAATGAGAGCAAGTGTTATACGTCCAGCTGCGAGGCATTTTTGAGGCACATTATATTCGAACCTCTTTATTGTGTGACGAGTTGTCATCATTTTGTGACCTTTTGCAGCGAGCAATAAAGCCTTCGTAATTAACTTTTAGATCGCGATAAAATTCCTACAGCTATTTGATGACATAGATAATTGGTTCGTGGCACTTGGTACTTTAGTCTTCTAAATGTCTTTGTCTTTTTTTCCTGCTAGAAGGACTTGTAATTGTAATATAACATGATATAATATAATGTTTCAATTTGTCAAATCATTGCTATGAACAATTTTCTTTGATTAATCATAGTGGATCAGTTTATTATTAATATATTGATGTAATTAATTCTAGTTATTCATTACTTCTTCGTTTATTTCGTATATTTAGGTCCTTTTTACATATTTTATCTTCTTATACCAATTAAACGTCACTTCATAATCAGTTCTCAAACAAGATAAATCACATTCGTACACCTCTTCTTGCAGGTAATCTATCGCTATCTCGAGCTTAGCAGCCAGTTTCTCTGATCATTCACTCGTTCACCCGTTCTTTCCTTCCGAGCCCCAGTTTGGGAACTTTTGCCAATTAAGAGGCCCCCGATAACAACGTTAAAACTTCCCCAGGCCCTTTGTCCGCCAACTAATCGTGACACATCTCAAATATTTTTGATTCTCCTTACCTTTTTTCTTACAACCATTTCGTTATTTTTGTATGAAATTCTAACTACGTACTAAAGCTTAATCATTATTTTACGAACCTTGTTAGACTTTTTTTTGTTGAACTTATCTTAATTAATACTAAAAAAATTTAAATTTAATTTATGCGATAAAATAGACATTTTATAAATTACGAACAGTATCAATATAATAGCATTCGCATTAAATGAAGCCGTATTTTATAGCGAAGCGGCTAAATGAAACAAAGGGCACGTCGGAGTGACATGGCGGCATGAAAATTATTTTACCGCCACAACACTGTCGATAAAACCTCTATCAATAGGCCGTGGATCAGGCGCATTTAAAAAGCTTTTCGAAAGGCTCGGCAAATTCCTCATTAAAGGACAGGAATAAAAGGGTGGCATTAAACCGCAGCGATCGAACCACACAACAATTATCGGCGTCACTAATGATGTGCTCGTGGGTGCAGTAACTGTAATGATTACGCTTTTGTTCTTGAGAACTAACTGGTTGGAATCGATGGTTAAGTTCAACAGTAGGTCTAAACCTTCCCGTTTAAAAATGCATGCCCCCCTGCACTAAACAAAATTATTTAGACCTGGAATATCTATATTTAGTATAATAGGCATGTTTTAAATATATGAACATGCAACACAAATAACACAGATACAAGACAACCTTTGAACACAGTAACCATAACAATTGATAATACCTATTTATAAATATATCTTAAACCAGAACAAAAAAATTACCTCAAAGTATAGTAAACCACGAGAATTATATATGCCTAATAATGTTTTGTTACCATTATTTACAAAACAGGTATCTATAATTATAGTTATTGGATAATAATGTAATCAGAGATATTTTTCTCAGAAGTATCTAATCCATGCTTCACAATTCACAATACACAATAAGCGATTGTTACTAAAATGTTTACAGTATATCTAACCACTTTTTTATGTTGCTCCTACAATAAACTAGTCGAAGTAACGTAAGTTAGCAACAAAACACTATGGTATAATACTCGTAAGTAAATAACAAAACATTTTGGTATAATATCCGCAGTAGCGACATCTAGTTAAAGTAGCCCTATTGTCAACCCGTCCACCGCTAATCTATTAGTGATGCGACTACTGACAATAGCCGCTGACGCCGAACCGAGAGCCGGCTTTGTACCTACATCATTTGGGAAATCACTTATCATTTCGTTAAACCTCGAAGCGCAGCAGTTCGGCTCCGATAAGCTTTCCTGTGTGGAATTTCCAGTTTTGCACTGAATGGTCTCTATGGACGTTTTATCCGATATTATTCTGTGTAATGGCATATGTAATACCGGACCTGCACTACTTTTTGCTAGAATTTGGGCCAATTATAAAGTTAATTATTAAAATTACAAGCTAAATCATAAACTCAATTATGGTCGAATGAATTTCACCCGATTCGTCTATCTCTTGCTTTTACTTAATTATATAAAGTAAATAATTGAGTAAGTTCTAAGAAAATTTTCATTACTTAGTCCCAAACATCGAGTAGAGAATCTTTGTCCTTTGAATGGAAGTACAGAGTTTCGACTATCCCCGATTTGTATTGACATGGCTATACAATCTAATATTGCTGTTTCCCCAGTAATGAATCCTTCCAAATCAACAAAACGTAAACTTGTATCCGGAGCGGAAACTTCGCCTATCCACAGATTAATTTCTAATAGTTTGTCATTAGTAATTGAATTCCGAGTCCCATCTGCGGCTCAACTAATACTTACGGATAATTGTTTGCTTCTAAAGTAATTATTCAAATTGAATCCAAGAATTATTTTCTTAAGGTCTTTTGGAAGTTTCCCTTACACGTGTAACAACTTTAAATTCAAACTTAGATTAATCTCTTTGCCTTAATTTCTTTGACAAGTTAGTCTAAAATCATAGAATAATACAGTGGCAGCATTAGAGTATAATTTTTTCTGAAAAGTGCATGATTTTTCTTTGGATACAATAAAATACTAGTAGCGATTAATCAAAGCTTCGTTTAATCAGTAAGAGAATAACGTATGTACATATACAATTATATTTTTCTTCATATAAGCTGTAATATTATGTTGAACTCTCTAGCATTTAGTACAAAATTTCCATTGGAACCAACCACTCATAGCTAACGCTAGAATTCCTTAGAATTCATTAGCGCTAAGGAGCGGGGGCGTGTCTATGTGTACATCGACAAACATTGTTAAAGGAATCGTTTCAACGACGCAAACAAATCCCTTTTATATAAACAACTGGGACGTATTAACTGACTTGTTTTACCAGATACTAGTAAATGGGGAGATTTCTCTTAGAGAAAAAAATATATTTTCCAACTGAATAAACTCTCTGTAGGACCACTTTGTGTAATAAACTGAAAATTGTGTATTTATTCATTTAATTTATTACCTTTGTAATTACCTTCTAAATCTAACCTCAACATATTTCAAACAACACGGTTTGGTACAAAAATTCAATACAAAAGTATTTTCTAAATTTCCTAACGCTGTAGGAGCTGGACGTAAACCAATAAATGCAGCTCTAATATCCGAAAGAGAATGTACGGAGGGAGCCGAATAGGTATTTCCAAGACACAGTAATCAGTCGAAATATAGTCGGTCGCACGTACGAATCAGCGCCGGCGAAAATAAAGTTTTGATGTAAAAAGTTCCTCTTTTTATGCGGCGTGTTTGGTGAAAGTTAGCGAGTATATTACGTACATATGTACAGCGTCGAATGTTGAGTGAGTTCTGTTCTGTGAATGGCACACCGTGGACGTGTTCTGAAGATATTTCGGAATGAATTGGAACTTTCTTTAAACTTATTAGTTTTCGCGTATGCTCGTCTTGGAAGCAAATATTTCGGATTGCATCAAATTCAACTTCTATATGTTGAGTTATAACTTGTTTTGGGAAATTTTTGGACCCTATAATCAGCGAAAGTTGGCACGTACGAATTTGCTCGCGGAGCAAAAATAAAGTTTTGATGGAAAAAATATCTGCTCATTCTGCGGCCTTAGTGAATATTGACCAGCGTGTATATAAAATGTAAAACGTGCCTACATTGCGTAATGGAGAAGAAAACCTGTGAAAGATGTCTCTTGAAGATGATCGAATAGGTTTCTGAAGTAAATCGTTTGTTTTTAAATCTCCTTGCTTGTTATGGATAACATTATTAAATATTCCTCTAAAACATGTCATGTTTTAAAAATATGCTATGTTCAATGTTGCGATTTTGATATGTAGATTAAATATATTCATCCAATAATTTTAAATACATTGAATATTTGAATTCTTAGGCAAAACTTTTAATGAATGAATTTATGGCAGTGTTTGCCATTCTTTAACAATCATTGGATTCCGAATGCTCCCAAATAAAAGCCAAAAAACATCACACCGACCGAATTACGCAAGTATTCATAAAGTATAAGGCAAATGCGACGAAACAAACATTTTCTCGTCGGAGCATCGTAAAATATAAGCGCAACGGTTCTTGATAACGCAGCAACTCGTCCTCATTACTTGAACATTCTTGTAAAACAGAATCTTGTTTTGCTTGTTTCAAAATTTAAAAAAAAATAAGCGGTCATGAGCACTCCCAACAAAAGCGAAAACTCCAAATAGTATTATGAAATTTTTAACTGATTGCAGTATTGAAATAGAATTATGAATAAATTATATATGTAGATTTTTATTTTCTTTTTACTTAAATTACTTATTATTATGTTAATTACTTTTTATTTAAATTAATTTATTATTATGTATGTTATATAGACAGTAGTCTAAGTTGACAATATACGCTAGGATATAATTAAAACAATTACATCAACACATTAGATAATATTAAAGGTTTCAACATTTACAAAGATGAAGACGGAGCAGTAGCCATCATTATTAAAAAAAAATACATTCTAAATTTAATTTTAGGTTAATAATTTTTTTATTAAACTTAAATATTTTCTATTATGCTAATGCTAAAGTTTGCATGCATACTACAACTAGTATGCCAACATTTAAATGAGTCAAAGAACATCCATCAGACTAAGTTACGAAATTTATAAAATACCAGTCGAAGCGACGAAATAAACATTGTTCGCCACGGAATCGTAAAGTATAAGCGGAGCGGTTTATGAGATCGCAGTAACTCATCCTCATTACGCTACCCTTGAACATTCTTATAAAAACTTGTTCGTGCTTTGTTTGTTTCGCAGATTATTATGAAGTTCATGCGAAGCCACGGGAAATTAAGCATCGCCGTGCGGAAAAACATAAAACAAGGCAACATTCATCATCACGCTCAAAGCATGCATTCGTATTGCGAACGCGAAAATTCGTATTACGAATGTGAAAATTCATATTACGAATGTGAAATGCGAGAATTACGGTCACGTGCGATATACTTACAGTGTAAGAAGTACGGAATGATTGGACGGCATTTTTTCAGGTTTTCGCTTTTAGGAACTTTTCGGAGTTTTAAGACTTGCTTTCGTCTGCTTACTTCGTATTTTTGGGTTGTGTCGTTATGATTACGTTGTGAATATAACTCCTGATTCTTTATTTCAATTAATTAATTATCACAACATTTAATATGTGCAACAAACATGTTACGCATTCAACGTCTATTTGATCCACTAAAAATAACTTATCATATCATCCTTATTATGAATTTTATTGTAACGCCGGTTTAAACCCACAACGTTGTAATTAAACCCAGCTGGAAACGCAAACGTAGCAAATAATTAGACGCCAATAAAAACTAACCGAGTTCACATTTCGCAACCAATTACAGAACAAATTAAAGAGATTCGTAACATCGTAACATTGAAGGAGGACGCTAATAGAATCTCCTGGTATTTAAGACCCGCCGAGGCTGAAAACCTTTACCGATCGGGCGGGCGTCGGGTTACCTCGCGTAGTACCGCACGCTCTGAATACAAATGAGCAAATCTTAACCCTCAATCTGCTACTGAATGCATGCAAGAAGAACGATAAAAACCCCCACCTGAACATTGATTTTTTAAAGAACATTTCTCCATTCCCCCGCTTTCTTATTACGTGGAGAATTTCGTTGAACGGCACCGGTTCATCGAGTAGCGTTATCTAGTTCGGTTTTCTCGAAAATTAAATTAAACGCCATTTTGTATTCCGTTTAGTTAATGCTTCGGTTGTGGTCGGATATCAGGTTTGTTGCTTTCGATGTTTTCACCACAGAGTTAAGTTTATTCTGTTAAACTAGCATTTCGGATTAGTGCACTACATTTAAATTGCAGCACTGTTCGTTACCGTTAAATTATTCAAATAATTAAGTTTTTAGTAATAAATAACAAAGTTCTTGCTACTCTACCTCTTTATTCTTTAAGGTATATGATTAAAATTTTATTACACTTGGTACAGTCTCTGAACGATTAAAGCCTGGATCACATATTCCATATTAGGCAAGTGGCCTGCCGCATCATACTGGATGGACAACATTTGACGACTGTTATGAACGCAAATAAAATCGGCCTGCGTCAGACCCTATATATATACATACATACACATATATGGACACAATTTTGAATTGACGACGAAACCTTAGCCCGAAAACCGTTAAGCACCCGATACGGCTTAACTAGCTCGATCACATACCATCGACGCAAGTCACGAGGCCATAAGAATAACGCGTCTAAAACGCAGATTGGAAAGGACACCGCTTTAAGAGTGTTCAACATTCGCTTTACATTTTGATAGAGATACATATCACCCTCAGCAGTTAAGGAATCCACGAAACAGTCTGTGTGAGCACAAA
>DWNJ01002120.1:0-10939 GCA_018250275.1 Udranomia eurus
ATGAGCGGCAGTAACCACTGACCATCGGGTAGACTGCATGCTCGTTTGCTACATTCCAGTCATAAAAAAAATTTAAAATGTAAGTCGAATTCAAAGGGTACCGTCACAGCTGCCAGAGGTCTGTCTTAAATCGTATCAAAGTTCTCAGTACTTTCGAACTAGTATTTTCGTAATAAGTATTAGAATCTAAGCATTTCGTAATCGCGATAATGGATATGTGTTCAAATGAAAACGCTTCCTTGAAACTTGATACAATTGTAACGTCCGACTAAATTTCCTTTGGCGGGTGATTGACACTCGCGTTACAGAAAATTAATTGACTTGCTCCAATATTTGATCTAGGGTTGCCAATTTGTCACCTCTCAAATCAAAGGATTACGAGATAGACTTTTATTATTTTTCTTTTTTGCTCTTTTTCTTCTCTTCCTTGCATCCGTTTTCTTTTATTTATTTATTTATTATATGTAGTTTAGTGTAGTTTATATCGCTTTAACCGGCCTTTGTGAGAAACTTAAAACATATTTCAGGTGCCTGTTGCGTTGTAGAATTTCAAACTTGGATGCCTATAGGTAAGTAACAGAAATTGCTTCATGGATAATGATTTCTTGTAAGGCTCTTCCCGAGACTATTCGTCCTCGTATTATTCTTGTCCTTTACCTAGAAAATCAAAGACGTCGTATCAAAACGACCGCCCTAAATTGTAAATTGGTAAACCTGAAATCCATCGACAACCCTAACGAAATCCCTTCACGACGTCAAACTGTGAAATTCGATTATCTGTTGCAAATGTGACGTAACAATTATTACCGGATAATTTATTAGTATGTGGACTTGTTCTGATATTCATTGTCATTAATATTACATCTTGATCCTGTACTGCACTATCATTACGATTGTATGCTCTATTTAAATTATGATGGGAATCTTAATATCCAATGTTGCAATATTCTGTCAAACATATAATCATGCTCTTTTTAAATTGCAGACGCAGTCTTAATAAGTATCTTAATAATTTAACTTATTTCTTCGTTTTCAATTTAACTGTTTTCGACTTGTTTTAGAGTTAGGCCCATACCTCATCGAGACGCCATAGCGACGTCGCCGGCTACCGTATTCAATGTTTAAGCGATAACGACTCAACCCTTTATCGAGCCGTTACTGACGTATTTTTAAGAATTGTTTGAAAAACAGTATTAGAGATGATAGTTCTGACTTTTTGTAAATGGCTTAAAACCAGGAGCATAACATAATAAATGTTATTATCACATACTGTCATTATAACAGAAATAGAGTTCAATCAATAGTAAATGTTAGTATCACATACTGTCATTCTAACAGAAATACAGTTAAATCAATAGTTACATTATGTAGCGTATTCATTTTCTCGTCTTCTTTTTAAAGCGAAGTATTAATACGTCATATAACTATAACGTATTAATATTATACTTCGCTCTGAAAAATAAGACGATATATATATACATATATTGCATACAACCAATTTATAATACTGTTATTATAAAACATAATAACATAACCTGTTTTTATTTTTATTTTAGGTGAGTTTTTGCTCAACTCGCTTCGTTTCAATTAAATTCGCTAGGTGTTTAATGCAGACTACGTTGGTGACGAGTTGTGTGCATAGAAAACAAAAATACATAAAAACACTGACAGAAATACAGTAACTACCAATCGGTGCATTAGTTAGCATCTAAAAATCTTTCGCGCCTAATTTTTCAAAGCGGAAAGCTGAACGTTCCCTTTTATTTATCGCCACCAATTAGTGGGACACTTCCGCGTCCCAACTGGGTTCTTGACTGGTCGAATTAATAAAAGAAAACGAACTACCTCCTCTGCTTCCTTTGACGAATAAAAGATCTATGTTTATGTTGGAACGCGAAATGCAGCGATGACCCTTTTAACACAAATAATATTTCGTTTGTGAATATGTCATGTATGTTTGGACTACCGCCTAAGATGCGAACTATGATAGTGATTATAAAGACGACTAAAGGGGTAAGGTAGGGGCGATATAATACCGTAATTTCCATTTCCTTATTTTTTTATATAACAGTTACTAAAAATTGACTAGGATTAATAATAAATTAACGTTGGATCTCTGCCAAACGACCCGATTAGCATATTGTCTAAAAATAAAGAAAATCCAGATCCTTTGCCATTTATAACATTACATTATATTATTACACAAAATGGCATTAGAATTTTCGTACTCTATGTTAAAAAATGTAAAAATTCAATCCATAAATAAAATAATTGGACCAGACAAGTAAGCTTCGTAGAGAGGATGACTTTCAAATTACTGTTTGTAATCATTTTCATTTCTGACAACATCAGTTTTGAAAGCGACAGTGTTAGTAAATACGACACACACAGCCATCGTACAATGAATCTGTAATAATTCGACACATTGTGACAATTTACTCGAAACTCTAATACAAACAACATAAGGTATACATTAGAGTCATGTTAAGTCACGTGAACGCAGAATTAAGTTTGCATGTAGTAAGATTTCGAGTGACAATGATACGCGATGCTTTTGATGCCGTCGAAGAAAGTCGAGGTAGCTTTGTGTGATCATTGAAATCATAACACATCGGTAATTGAATCTTGACATTCATTTAATGTACCTAAAGAATATAAAATCAATTCCCCTTCAAAACAACTTAAGTAGAGGCGACATTACTGTTATGGTATACCCAATGGTACGTCTAACGGCTATTATTTTCAGGATATATTCGTTTCGTTGTCCTCCATTATTCAGCTGAGAGCATTATCACCTCATAAAATGTATCGTTACAGCAACCTAAACTGAACGTTAGCCGATTAGGCCAACCTTTTATAGACAGTGATAGCTGACGTGCAAGATTTCGAAAGATTTCGAAGTTATGAGTTTGTGTACAAATTTTAGATCGTACTTGACCCTTGACCGACATCAAACAGCGCTATTGATGATGCTTTTGTATTTATAGTTAGACAAGCATTAGGTTGTACTGTGCCGTGGTGAGCATGGTTTGAACGTGGTTGTGGTAGAACCTTTTAAGGTTCGACTCTGGACACCACGGCCGCACCTATTTCTGCCTTATAACAACAGTGTTCTTGTTCATGTGTTCTGGTTTGAAGGGTGTGGTCAGGGAGACACACTTAAAAGGCATTCCAACTTAGTCCTCAGGGGTAGCATTTGTGGTCGATCTGAGAAAGAGTTTCGATCCTGTCTTGGGTTGAATACAGATGTCCATGGGCGGGAGTGACCGCTAACCATCAGGTGGACTACATGCTCGTTTCTTACCTCAGTCATAAAAAAAACATACAAAGATAGCCAGGTTTATAAAAAAAGTTTCACTTACAATCACATCTCTGACAATAAATATGGACAATGGAGTCCATGGAGGTCGTGGTTCAGGCATAAGCAACAACTTAGTTAATATAGACAACAACAGCTTCTTAAAGGCAACGTGGCCATGATTGCTTGTAAAACATTAGAAGCAAACCGCAATAAAGTTAATGAACATCGCAGTTTAAGATCATATCGCATCTCTTCATCGACCGGTTCGTACTTCACAGCATATCCTGGTAAGCATCTTAACAACATAATTGGCCGACCCGAGTATCTCCTGGCTTTGAGGCTCCTCAATAACAAACTCTGGAAAACTAGTCAACTAGTCAACAGACAGAAATATGGATTTCAAAAATGAAGTGAATGATAATAGATGAATTATACAATTTAAAAATGAACTGACCTTATGAAAGTAAGAATACCTGCATAGATAAAATGTTGGAATGTAGATAAAAAAGGGATAGGAATATATGTTACAAATTATTTATCTCACTTGACATTTGAGGAACACATTGTTAGTAGAACATAAGGCGCAGGTGAAACTAAATGCCAAATGCCATAGCCATCTTTTGGCAAACATCTGCTGAATGACATGTAGCTCAGTTTAGTGCCTACATTATTATTATTTTATTACATAAGTTACTTGTAATTATGTTTTACTTGCATACCTCCTTTATAGACAAAACACCTGTCGTGTAACTACGACTTACGCAACTCGGCTTAACTCTTTTATGGAATCCTTTATTATCCACCAACGGAGATGGTCTAGAAAACTTTCCGCTATGCTACTCAAACGCAGACAAGCGAAAATTACGTCTAGCAACGATTTACTAGGACTGAATACGTATAAAAAGTATGTCTGTATGTCTGTGAATTCCACCTTTGCTGTTGAATATTCAAAACAAGCGAAACCATCGATCATTTTGGCTATGTATGTATATGTATATATCCGTTTGAAGCTACCTGACGATTTTTTGTAAAATCAGCACTAGGCCAAATTCAAAAGACAACCTTGCGTGCATACAATTTGCAAAATACATATGTATATCATGTAGCATTAGCTACAAATTCACCTTGAGGGGGGAAATAGGAACAAATGGTAAATTTCATGTGCCAAAAGGATATTTAAACGCTATTCATCAGACGGCAGCAGGCAACGACGCAAACGGATTGAATGAACGTTTCCTGGATGAAAGTTTGTCAACAACAAACCAGCTACTGAAGCTGAGCGATATATCATGTTGTTTGTATTTTAATGTGGCAGCTAACAATGACAAATGCACCCATAGAGTATTAAGAACTGGATTTATGACAGGATCTTATTGGGTGAAACACTTTGTAATATTTCTGTGATATGAATAATCACTTTATTACGTGGAGAAAGTATGACGAACTTTATTATTTTAATTTAATTACAATTTTATTTCCATGTAGGGTCATGTGGTTCAATAAATTATCATACTGTTTTACGTAACGCCTTAACATGCCAGGGGTCGTAATTGTGTATTCAATTTTTTTGTAGTTTTGTAGAACGGCACAATCGTTAATTCTTATAAATAGCTAGTTTAAACAGTTTCGTCTTCAGCATGGCATAATACTTTATACGGGACATTCATACCAGTTAAATTCGGACACTTCACATCATTAGAATAACGGAGGCTGTTCGTTTGTCAATAGCAAAAAATCGCAAAATGAGAATTACTAGAAACCAATATGTAATATTCTATGTAGATAAATATTTGATAAGCAATACTTATTGAATAAATCCTATTAACAACATAGAGAAAACCGAGTGAATACGAGAAATCAATGTGGAGTAAAAGTGAACAATTTGTTACATTTATATTGCACGGCATAGCAATAGGACCTAACTATCAGTGCCATCTTGCTCCGCCCTTATCAAAAGCACACAAATCGTGCCTTTAGTGGAGCTTTCGTATTGTTGGAAAACAGATGAGAATAATATAAGGGTAAATTAAACGTTAGAGATATCCATCATATCAGGGCTATCGCGATTTAGCGGGAAAGGCACACGTCTCGAGTCGTGATTCGCTTTAGTCGATCACTTTCTCGAATGTCTTGTTAGGGAACTATTTCTCGTATTAGGCGATTGTTTATAAAACAATAAATCATTCGCCATTGCCAGTAAAGGGTTCAATAAGACCACGACACGTTATCGCGCTATCTGGAACACTCGGGTCAAATTTGAAAGTCATTATGAGTGTTTCTTATGTATCCTTGGTAAACGACTAGCGTTACGTGATAGCTGCAGCCCATCAGGAACCACATCTAAAATCAAACAGGGTTACGATTCATCGATATCAGACAGATGTCACGTATGGATAGATAGAAATATGCATTGAAAAAAAATGTAAGAACTGAAAATGAAGAATACAGTTAAAGGATGTCTGGTGGGTGGATAGAAGAGTCGCAGAAATAAAAGTCTGTCGTTTTTCAGTTCACGTCATGCCTTTTTTTATAAGTAACCTAGCGAAGAGGCAGGCAGGCCACCAGGCCAGGTCAATTAGTCACCGCTTATGCTACGTTTGAAGAACCCCATTTCATAGCGCTCCGGGAATGCCTCAAGAGAGAGTTCCTTCCACAATCCGCATGTACGTGGAAGAAATGACCGCTAAATGCTTGATGACTACGTTCAAACTACTACAGTTTAAAAAAAACAGTGAAACACAACCACTAGAGATGTAGCAAGTTCTGCCTTCTGTAAACAAACCATTCGTTAGCGTTACCTTCAAAACGAGCTATATAGATAAAAGCTTACGTAATGTAATTCAATTAAACTCAGACCAAAGTACCACCTTAATACCACTATCATTAAAGGGCAATTCATTATTCCAAGCTCTCTATCTCGAGACACTTCTGAAAGGGGTGTAACCTGTATAACACACTACGCTAATCGGGTTTACTATTAGGTCCACCCACTAGTAGGAAATCATAGGATTGCATCGTTCACCGTAATCGAAGAATAGGGATGTGACTTACGACTTGTGTCTATGCGATGGGGAATTTAATGCTTTCACACTAAGATTCACAGTGTCGTGGGTGCCATGGTCAACACACAAAGTCAACAACAAACGCCCTGACCGAGAACAGAAATTTAATCTCATCAACCAAATGTCTGCCTTGCTGGGAATCGAACGCAGTACATTTCGAACGGCATATGTTTAGGCTAAGTATAAATGACCGATCCTACTATGAAGTCTCAAACCGGTACAATGGAACCATATACCAGACTAAAATAGGCCATCTACAGTTTTAATATTACTCTATCGTCTACCGTCTATCTGATTAGTGTCTTCATCAATCAAGAATTTCTTGTTATTAACTAAAATATTTTAGTGACCATTATTATACCTAATTATAATAAAAGCTCTGCTATACATGTATATAAGGGCTTATTAGTAATTAGCTGCGTCATTTACAATTCAACAACTATCTCTTCCAGTAATTGAGTCACCATCGCCTCAACGTCGCTAACAATAGACCCTGCACTTCCGTAATCATGTAGAACCGAGCATATAAATTCTCATAATCAGCCTTTCTCATGTCATTCAGCTGGTCATTTAGCAGTCATAGCGTATAAACGTGAAAGTGTTCGAGAGACAAATGGCAAAAGCAATGGTTCAGGACTAATAAGTCTCGGTTCACAATGAGCGTGGGTGGTGCGAAAGTGAATTCGATTATTTATGCACCAACTCTGACTTCCATCGACAGCCTTATCTCTCCAATCGAAACAGCCTGTATAATATGTTTCCTAGTATGAGATTTAATCGGTTTTTTGTTTAATAGCACCAGAACAGGACCTTACGCCTACGATTATTTTTCAAAAAAATTCACAATAACTGTAGCTTAACTGCAAACTTAATCGTACAATACATCTCTTCTACGGTATTTAAATATGAAGATGCAATAATAATAACGATAAAAAGGGTATTGCTAAATGATTATTTGTTAGTCATGGTTAATATAATGGTAATGACTATATGTTAAGCTTTACAAGCAACAAGATATAGTAATTATGGAATAATAGGCGAAACCATCAATAAAGAAGACAGATTGAGTAATGCTAATGCAGTCAGCATAGGTACAACTCAGCTTGCATTTTACCAATACATTTTAGCAATGCCACGATATTTCTTGTAGTAATTTGTTACAATAATAGATAACAAAGTTCAGGGCTGATTCCTATCAAGACGAACTATGAGAAACAAATTGTTTAACATAGATTGCATAAACCATAGATAGAATATTTTTTGTAAACAATCATAATCCTAATAATGCGAAATAATAATCTAATACTAATAATGCGAATGAACTATGACGGATTCTTGTAAAAATACTTTATCCGTAGATTTTTTTTTGTTATATGGTCTTACAGCTCATCAACTCGGTCTCTCGAAATAAATTTGATCATTTTGGATGACAATGACAACAAATTTTGTAAGTACCTATTGGATATATCATCATAAATTAACAAAGTTAACTAATTTTGGAGGTACATTTGACAACTATATATGGATCGGAACGCGAACGAAGCCGCGTATATAAGCTAGTTATAAATTAATTATAAAATTACCAGAATTAGTAATAGTAACTATTCTTAAGTGATTGTTAGTATTTAGCAATATATATGAACATAAAAAATTCGGCTAACAAATTTGCATTCCCCATCAAGGGGGTCATCTCCACGTGTTCAAGCACGTTTTCCGTGACTTGGTGCTTTTAAAACACATTAAACATAAACCTCACGTGTACCCAGCAATATACAAACGGCAATATACAAAACCCCGTTCTCCCATTTATTTTCCATTGCTTATATTCGACTAGTAGCCGATGCTGCGATTCAATAGAGAAATACAAATTCTATAATCTGACACACGGCAGAATGAATGGGGCCTATATCAATAGAAGGTACTGGAGGTACGATTATAAAGCAAATAGATGCGACAAATACGGACCTTTATTTTGACTTATTATTTATACGGAATCAATATCTTAAAAATCTTATAGTAATATTAAATGTGGACTTTGACGGCCTTGCCAAGACCGTTCAATATAACGTCCAACATGATGGAATGTGTTGTATGTGATGGGTTTCAATTTGTAATTGTGTAAATTGAAGATTATTTGTTATAAATACATGCAATGAGGAAATTGCCACTCTTGCTATATCTTTGTCCGACAAGTATAACTATAGTATGACGAATCTGTGAGCAATATTTATTATTAAATGTTTTAACAAGCTTTAATTTAAAGAGGTATCTCATAACAGTCCTGCTTTGAGTTAATTTACAAATGTTAATGAATAAACAAATGTTTTGCACTAACTAATATTTGAATTAATTGCTCCACAAACATTGTAAGCTTTGTTTTGGTTTAATTCTCCTATTTGTCCGAGTTGATGCCGTATTCAAATATTTATATGAAGAGCAGAGAAATCCATTGGATACGTGAATGTTTGTTTCCTGTCAACAGTTCATGGCGACTGTTCATATTGCCTTTCTCCGGCGATATCCGCCTTGATTCCTATCAATATTGCCTCTGAATTTGTATTAATTTTATTCAAATCCAACGACATCTACAGATATTCGCTTGAAACTTTGAAAGTGAACATAGCTGTACCTAAGCTTTATCAATGGACTGATTTTCCTTTTCTTCCCTTCATTTATAAGTTCTTAACTTTACTTTCAGCTTTTGATATCTTGATACGTTTCGGTTGTCGGACAAGTGCAAATTAGTTAAAATTAAGAGTTGTCTCACGCGTATCTCGGTTCCGCGTTGTGTGTCAATTCGTAACGTTACGCCTAAAATACAGCCAACTTTGAATTTAAATATCGTATAATTTAACTCAAGGTCTATATTAACATCGATCTACCACCGACGGTAAACAACAAGTGGTTATTCTTTCGGCTATATCACTTACACAACAGTGTGTTCAGATTTCTACGAATTTGTTTGAACGTTCGAAACGAACGTTGAAACGAACGAACGAAAAGTTTTTGGTTTAAAGTTTACCAATTATTAAACTTCATTGAAATCATTTGTCTTTTGTTTATTTTTAATTACATCGTAACCGACACTGGTTGGCTACTCGACATTTAGAGAATTCCTAATAAATGTATGTAAATTAACTGAATATAAATTTTCCCATAAAATATGAACATTTTTTAAGTTGAATTAACAATTACAACATTTCGTTTCAAATTTATTTTTTCCCAGTTACAGTCTGTATAGAAACAAATCTCTTCTTAAGAACTCGTGTTTACTCTATTCGCGATCGCAATCTCATAATAAAGTTATAACTTAGATTAGTTTCTAATGCATAGTTTCTTCATGATACCGTTAACACAACTCATATGATGAGTGAGGAAATAAGTTTATAGATGATACTGAATTTTACGACATCATCGGACGCATTAACATTAATAAACACAAAATTAAGTTCTTTCATTAATGGTTTCCATATTATTTAACACTAGATTTTGCCGCGTTTTCACTCGTTTTGCGCTAATATGCCTTTATTGTTCAAATGTGTAAATTTATTCTATGCCCAAAGTCACTTTATCAAGTCAAGTTATCAATTACTCGAGTGATCCAAAAACGTAAATATCCCCACACAATATAAATTAAATTGATTTAAATTCAAATTGTGTCACGAAACTCAATGTTTTCTTCTTTCTTCCATTTCCCATTTCTTCCCTTAAGAATGATATTTTCAAAAATCCTTTATCTAAAAATCCTTCATTACTTATTTACGTTCGTATATTACGTTTAAGCTTTAAAATATTGGGTGTAAATACCGACAATGATGAATCAATCGGTCCGGACGTGTTATTGTATAAATAAGGATAGATTAAAATCTCTTTGCTACCACGCTGAAGAAACATGAGCATTACATTACGCGCCTCAATGAACATCAAATGCATCGTCGAGTTTCGCAGTGGAGCGTGAATGCAGCATATGTATATAGCAGGTAAATGCTGGGCTCGTGACATCACCGCTAACCAATTTGGGTCCAAGATAATTTACATAAGAACGAAATTAGCACGGTTCACTTAACATTTACTGTATCAATCGCCGTCGAGGTATGTAATGCGTGGGTGTGCAATATAGATGCTAGATGTTAAACTTAGAGATAATTATTGTTAGAGTAAAAAATAAATTGAGCCGTATGTGTGCAATAATTGTAAATATACACCGACTAACGTAAGAGTAGATACTAACAATTTTACCTCATTTATACTCTGTACAGTACAGAATCTAATTTCTATGTTTTAGGCAAAATTCCATGTCGATCATCAGTGCAGGGTATGCTATCCTCAGAATCCCCAACGTTTTCCCTATCAGCAAATATATTATCCCCGGATATTTTAAATTGATTAGTCCAAAAGAATATATAGTCTTTTTTATTTTCACATTGTACCAAAGTTGTAACCAGCACTATTTAAAATAATACAAAAATATATTTATTTGCCACTTTCATGACACATGACGACATAAAAGTATTTTACACGTGAAACAGACGAAAAAGTGTTAGAACCAAATGAATTTATAATACATACCGTGCAT
>DWNJ01002121.1:0-10939 GCA_018250275.1 Udranomia eurus
GTAATTTCAAAGAATTATAATAATTAAAGCATGTGTAAAAATCGGGCCCCATGGCGTGGCCGTGGTGCCAAAATGCTGGCGGCATTGCCTCGCTGAACCGCTATTCGTTGTGCGAGAAAGCTACCGACCCTTGTTTCCCCAGTACAATTTTTAATTTTTTAATGTAATTGTAACTGTTAATGTAACAAATTAAAGACTTCACTAAACTAAGACAGACTAAAGTATGAAATGAAAAAACAATAGAAGAGTATCCAACCGATTGGCATACTCTTAGCCTGATACTACAATGTAACTTAATATACTACCCGAAATCACTCACAGATGTGTTCCTTTTCTTTTGAATGAAATGTTAAACAAGATAGCCTTCTTATAATATTTACCAGCTCGAGACAAAGCATTTTACCAATATAAAACCCAAAGATTAGTAAATTATTATCGTTTACAACATTAACAACTGGAACGCTAGTCGTGTATTAAGCGTCGCAGTAATTAAAGATTTAAAGCGCAAGGCGCCGCCGCGGCTGACCCGCTAGCCGGCGTGCGCTCGAACGCGCTTTGTCGTATTTGTACAAGCCACATCACTAACCAGCACCAGCCACTCCATTCAGGTGATAATTACAAGTCATTCAACAACAGCATATTCAATATAGTATGTATTTACTATGCATTATATGTGCATGTCAGTTGAATATTTACGTTAAAGTCGCAACCCAGTTTATGTCCCACTGCTGGGCTCGGGTTTCGTTTCACTACTGAGGAAGGCCTACAACATGCTAAACCACGCTGCGTCAATGCCTCTAGGTGGAACAATACCTTACTATATACTTTTTACTTGTTTACTATATAATTTACATATTTTCATATATCATATTATCATATTATCATCTTTCATATACGTATATCCCAAAAAAATAACATTATAACAACAACATATAATGTTGTTTCGTCATTAAAATTAACGCTGTCTTACACTAGCTGAATTCAAGAGTAAATGATAAGTACAAGCTTTAGAACTTCGGAGACTGCGAGTGACATTAGCGAGTGTAACCAACTTGTAACAGGAGAACTCTGTAGTTTATAGTTTCTTCCTAATAGAAACCGTATACCTACAAAGGAGCTAATTACTGACTCGGTCCACTAAACAACGGCCTGCGTCTTGTACATTCTTTCCGATCTTTTGTGCCGCCAAGTACCCTACTCGGATTCCGACGTCTAAAAAAGTGTACACTTTTGCTCGTAATCGCGCGTGTATTTTGTATACACTTGTAGTTAATGTATAACGTTAAAGCTTCCGTATCAACGTTCTTTTGTAACCTTTGTTTAAACGTGCGTGCTTATTTTACTCTTAGGGTAATTTTATCTCGTCGTTGGACTTACTTAAATACCAGTCAAAACAAGGCACTGGCCCATACGTATGTACCCGTACATAGCACGAAGCTACAAACATTTGCGCGATTGGTATTTCGTAATCGTGTTTACCTACCTGTAGAACAAAACTAAATTATCGAATACGCTTACGGCAGTACGCTTCGAAACACATCGCAAGTATCGCAATGCTTGTTTGTTTTTAACGAAGTCTCACTATCCAGTCGGTTTGTTAATGTAACGAGCACATTATCGGGCAAATAGCGAAGTTTTGAAACACAAATGAAAGTGTTGGAACTAGGGATGTGACGGAGGTTCGATTCCGATTCCGAAAAGTCGGAATTTCCGATTGTTTTACATCCACATTTTCGGTTTCGGTTCCGAATTTTTATTTAATTCATTAAGATGGAGGTCATTTATGATTATATGATTAAGATTTTATAAAACTTGATTGTTTTTTTTTTCAAAGCAAAGGTATGTTGTTTTTTTAGTTAAAAAGGCTGAATAATAATGTTGTATTTATTTACTTTATTTTCTTCTACACATCTTTCTTCAGCTGCCTCCGATTCCGATTTCGAATCCGATTCCGATTTGTAGCAAACTTTTTAAAAACTCCGATTCCGTTTTGATTACGATGTCGTCACGTTACGGAAGTAACATCCCTAGTAGAACTCGCACGTTCCACGCTCCAATGTTAGTAACACCTCGCTAGGCTCCGTTGCGATGTGAATAAGGATTTTAAGTCGTGTTTACGTTGACAATTTTACATATGTGTAAGCAGAATGGTGCTTGAGAAGCAAATTTACCTTGCTTTAACCACGATAAATTGTGTTTAACGCTGTCTGTTCCGGTTTCCACCTCGGTTTGTCGCAAAAATGGGTAACATAGAATATGTAATTGTTACTGCGTTGTTACAAACTTGGTTTGTCTACTTTTAGGATTATATATATCTTATTAAAGTTATCTTTACTTTATGATTAGTTTATTTATGATTTTACGCGTTGTAACATAAAAAGTACCTCACATACCTCCGTCCGGGCACACTTCCCTCGCTTAATCGAAACATGCTTTGTGTTTCATACAAGTACCTTATTAGAGCTGAGATTTCTTAAGTCTTCTTTAAAGTTAAAGAAAATCGACACTGACCTACATGCCTGTGAACTCATTTACTATTCTAATAATACAAAATAAGATTAGATTCTAAAAATTGTAAAACAAAGGACAAGGTTCGCAAAAAGCAAGCACGAAGCAACCAGTTCGTAACTAAATCGCAAATTGAGGGCGAAGTAAAGGAAGAGTCGCAATGGTTGAATGTAAAGGTACGCTTCCGGCATGCGAACAGCCTTCGCTCGGCGGATGTCGGCTCACCGAGACAAACACGCCAACACGCCATCATATGCCCTCCTTACCCTGTCTCTTTACCAACCTCTTTTAGGTATGTCCTTCTGTAGCTGGATATTCGTGAAATCTCCGAAAAAATACGATTAAAGATATATTAGTTTACAAATTGTAAATCTGTTCTTAAACTAAGGAGAAATGAGAAGGAAGGACGAGTTAACTTAAGATTCAATTTCATACAAAATGGAGCTCAATTACATTAGCTGCGTCTAAAATTGTAATTCTGTAGCGGAGTATGAAGACCCAGTTTTTCAGCCTTTTGTAATGGCATTCGTATCCATATAAAGCTGAATCTAGGTACGCAAGGATAACACTGTTTTGCAAATGAAATGTGATCATCCGTTTCTGAAACTGAATATGCTATCCAGTCTATACACGTTTGTGAGTTGAAAGGTATTTTTACCGGTTTGTGAAGCTCACAAAACGTAACAAAGATAATCTCTAGCCACGTAAAACGGTTGTTACACAACAGCCATTTAGGCGGCATCATTAAACGGAATATTGGATATTGAAATGCGTAACCTACAATGTTCTAAGCCAATTAGTTGGTCATTTTTGCAGTGACACGGCCGCATTCACGAGGCACTGGCTAAGCTGGAATAAGCCGGTTACTACCGGTACGAATCTAATTAAAGGACACCGTGTTCGTGCGAAACGCTGACAGTTACCATTTGACGATTTTTTCCCTAACATAACCGTTCAAAAAGGCCGCCCTAATTGGTTTGTTTTCGGAAAAACTTTTTTTCCGTATCCGTCCTTCAATCTATCGGGCACTACGAAATGAAACAGCAAAAACGGGAACGAGAAAGAACTCGGTATGAATAATTTGATCAAGTAATGCAGCAACCGCAGTCGCTCAAAATTAATACAATTGTTTGTTTTCCCTCGGTAAATTTATTCCTTGTTTAGAATAATGAAACGGGAGTATTTTCTCAGGAAATCCATTCTCTAATAATTTAAGACGGAGCAGCCTAATGTGTTGCAATTTTTCCTCTATAATAACAGTATGCAAATGGTTATACGCTTCGTAATCCAAGACATCAGTACTTCTTTCGTTTCTATAATTTGTTCTATTTAATACAACGAACTTCTTCTTGCTTTTGCTTTGGGCAAATGTGTTATTACAATAACGTAATACATATAAATGAGTTCTTTACAAATATGAGTCGGTTTTTTTTTGCTCTGGTTCTGTGGACCAATTCCGAACAATTTTATAGTTTTGTCTGTCGCACTTTGATTTCTTAAGTTACAGATTGCCGTAGAAAGAGGCCCATATATTTACGTAAGCTAAAGTTTTTAGAATCTTCCACTTTAAAAAAGTACAAATGTGGTTATATTCACAGTGTAGTTTGGTTTACTGTTGAAAAGACATCGTCATATAACATATTCGACTCACACTTGGCATTTTTTTATCAATATCTGTATCGGTTGTGTTATGGACAATATTTCCATGTAGCCAAGAAAATGAAAATGTTTTTTCTACTTCGTCTATAGTACCTACAGATATATACATACCGTACGTATGTACGTATTATTATACTAAACATTCCGCCATCGCTTGTGACATGCGATGCCACTTGGAAGCACGCTCCGTCAACGTACGACATTAAGTAAAAGAGTTTCGTGAGCTGTAATTTAGTAGAAAGCATTGAAATATTCGTGTATAATCTGAATAACATGCCGATATGAACAACGGGGGAATACGGAGGAACGTTAGGGTGTATTTTATCCAATATTAAACGCTTAGGGAACTGCCAGTGGAATATTATACGAATTACGAAAGGGCTTTTACAATATTCGATAAGATAATAGAGAGAAAGTGGGTTTAAATGATTTTTGGGCACCCCCTTAAGTAACTCACATATTCCGGAGCTCTAAACGCTCTCGCTTCATATTTAAATTAATTAGGCCTTTATCATGAGAACGGTTACGCATTTTCAGTTATGTGTCTTTCATATAATTAACGAAAGAAATGGATATCCCATTAGTTGTCGGACCGACTTGACGCATATAAACGAAACCTCTTTACGTTATTAAATCATCGGAAATGTTTTAAGAGGTAATCCTACTAAAAATCTCAGCCGCTTACAAATGAAACTATGATTTTCTTTGATCTTTCACGTTTTTCGTAGCTCATCAAAGTAAAATAACAAAAACCTTTTGTGGCCCTCGCAAGATTTCCCGATGGGGAAGTGTGTGACCAAAAATGATATCTATACTCAAAGTAATACACATTGGACGTTGAAGAAAAATCCTCAATTTCCACAGACCTTCATAATGTAATTTTTCGCCTCTCCATTTTCTTTTCCCAAAAGTTACAGCTTTATTGAAATATTGGATATCAAGTGCGGTAGAGCTGTTTTTATTATTCAAAAGTTATCTGAATTCTTGACCCGTTCGTGGCAACTATCCGCGAAAGACACATTGAGTTTATTTCGATTTTTAGATTGGAATACATTTGGTTCGATGTTGCGACGCCAAATTCTTTTGAATGTTGTTACACAAAGACTCCAATGTAAAATATGCGAATTACTTTTTTGTTGGTTTATCGGCAGCCGTGGAAATGGAATCCCTATTCTTAAGACGTCTTTAATAATGCATTATTAATATATTCTCAGAATCATGTAATTAAAAAAATGTTTATATGGCTGATCGATCATACCTTAACACCATCTTCATAGACAATAAGTCTATCAATCTAATTAATGACTAAGCTGTATTAAGAAAACCCAAGTCAATAAACATTGATATCTAAATTATCTGCCAACAGCTTCAATTAAAACCGGTATGATCGAGCATAAATATAATTATATTAAACTGTCTATAAAAAGGAAAAATTGCTTCCCAAGTGACTTCATTTGTAACAGGAATAACGCAACTGGGACTGCATTACTTGCGGCTTGATTCGACCGCGCGAAACTCGACGCCTACACCGGTGTCGATGTCTTTTCCCATCGATATTTAATAAGCAACAGCCTCGATACACTTACAACCTTATCATGTTAGCTCTGTGATTGCATTAGTGGTTTATTTGCGATAAAAGGTTAGCGGTTTCGCTTAAAAGCTAATTAAAATAAAAACCTTAATGGACAGTCCGGCGGTTACATTTTGAGCGCTTCATTTTGTGTTCGCTTTACTCGTATTTTAAGCGCTTCATCGTATTACACGTAATGATAAATCCATTTGGATTCCGAATCAGTTATCGTTACGGGTGAGCATCAGATACGAAGATGCACGTCGGCATTGTAGGGAAACGTAAATGAAGATGGATCTGCATATTGTGGTCGTCTTTTTTGATAAAACGGGGAAGCAGATTGCAGTGGATGGGTGGATGATAATATGAGCGGTTCGATACCGCCGGCGGAGTGACAGCGCCCATATTGGTCGCATAAATCAAGCGGGCGAAGTGACGCGGGTAAGCGATCGAGTGTCAGCGCGTCTAGAAATAAAAGCAAGGGAATTTTTCACTAGTTGAGTGCTCTGCTCTAAGGCATGCGACGGAATTTGTTTCGCTTCGCCGCTATCCGTTTTCGTTACGTTCATGGAAAACTAAAGGAAATTTCCGTAACGTAAAGCACTATCTAGTGGTTATACTGGCTGCTTTTGTTTTAGGTTAAATTCTTTTCGGATTTTTATTTTATAAGCACATGAACTTAAAAGTGTAAACGAACAATAATGTAATATTTTTGCGTTTGAATGTATCTTACAATTACTGGACGGCGACAAATACCATACCTATAATCTAAAATGAAACTGCCTTTTTAGTATAGTATTCTGTACAACCTTATTGGTTGGCTATATATGTATCTCCAGGTCCATCATTACTCTATTTAGTATCTCCTTCTTGAAGTTTAGGTTTCTAGTTTTTTCATGTAAAAATCCGACTCCCATTCGGTCGATACTACTCCGACTGAATATCGCTACGTGACTTATCAACTTCTAAACTTCCCCCCTACACTACAACCGTCCACTTATAACCTAATCGAAACTTGAAACATAGAATGCGTAGCGTTATTAGTCTTATAAAAATAGAATAAAATGGCAAATAGATTAATAACAATTTAATATAAATATCAAGTTATAAGATTGCATGTCATTCGCATATTTGTTATAACGCGTGAGGCGTAGTCTTAGGTACAAGCGAACACACGTAATTAAAGTTAAGGTCGGGGGTTTAGAGATTTCATAGGATTAACGTTTCCTAACCTAGAAAGTGCTTCCTTACAGAAGAGAGACGGTAGAAAATCAGCATAGCAATAAAGACAGAATCATGAGAAGATCCGTTCTTATTCATCAGTAGTGGCACTGAAACACCTCGACTTTCTATTGGTCCCGTTAAGTAGGTCGAATAATATGACGGGCTTGGCAGAAGAGTGCTCGGAACCCTCCGCACTGTCGAGGGCCCTTCTCGATCCTCCTCAGTAAAACCGCTCGATTTGACATGATTTTTAAATGCTGATAACAAGGCTCCGGTTACTTTGCGATGCGCTGAACAAACTCTATCGAGTTTCCGCACTTCAAATGCATTGTGGAAAAATGTTATAAGCAACCCACTTAACGTGTTTTTTATATGTTTTTTGTATGACAGTGCTACAATGGTGAACGATGAAGTACTGTCATAATTTTGAAAGACAGACCTAGTAAACCTTGCTAAGGTTTACACTGGTGGATGAATTACGAAGTGTAAGAGTCATACTAATATAATTATACAAACATGGTACAAGCAACAATAATATAATAATGATAATAGTACAAAGCATATATCACTAGAAGTAGAACATGTATATCCATTGCAGATAGTAATAAAAATTGAAACTACAAAAAACTTCTGATGCACAAATAATTCAATAATTAATCGTAATACGTCTTATGTATAAACAACACGTATAATTTACACACCTTGACTATAACTTTATAGCACAAACCGCAGAGATATTCATTGCGGCCTTAAATAAATAGCAAGGATGTAATAAATACTGCATCACACCAATCAAGCGAATACACATGCACAACGAAGGAAATAATATTTAACATACCGATATATAAATATGATACATATTATTAAATACGTGGTAATCGTAAATAAGATGACTCTCATAGTCCTAAAAAGTATTCTGTAAACAGTATCAAAATTTTATCCAAGTGAGAATAGATGTTTATAGTTAAAATATCAAACAAGATTTAGGTATCACTTGCATCAACGGTTTAAGGCTTGACTGACAAATTTATTTCAACCACGTCTAGTTCTTCATGATAATCATAGAAGTACCATAGAATGATTAAATGTAATGGCGTGACTGAAAGTTATTATTTTTCTTTAATAACACAACATTAGAGCCAAGTATAGAAACCGCCAGATCGCACCAGACCCTTCAGAGAATTCATTCAAAACACTGGCAAAAGAATAAAGGAAAAATGAACCCAAGGCAAATTAATGCTGTAGGTATTCGCTCGTCCGCTGGGCTGGGCCAATGTACGGGGGAGGTTGTCACAGAGATTCGACACGCGCATCGCTCACACGGCCTGACGGACCGACTGAGTTGAGAAATTGAAACGTAATCACAAAAAACCCGTCCATGTAGCAAAGATCACTCACAGGATAGTAAACGAAAAAGTCTATGTCTTATTTTCGTTACGCACAATCGTTGTAAATGTACCCGAGTTCGTGTAATGAAACTTCGATTTACAGGCGCTTAAATACCTAACGACCCGATACGGCAGGAAGGCGGAGATAATTTTAACTGTTTTCAATGTTCCTCTCCATTTCACAGACACGACCTGCCCGAGACGAGTATTTAGAGCGCTTGATAAATTGGGTCCGAAATCGATTTATGGCAGAGTCGCGCTTAAAAGAAGATGAAAAATTTACAAAATCTGCCTCCACCTTATAAGGCTTCCCCATCAATCAATGGAATTAACCTTCGAACAGCAATAAAACTTGAATTCCGAGGCGTGCGTAAATTTAGCATGATGAAAACGCACAAACGGTTTGCATTTCAATAGCGATCGATGAAAAGAAGTCGATGAAATTAATTATTTTTATTGAAACGTTCATAGTAGGTTAACACAGAAATACGTAGGAGGCTTTCGTCTTTTTCATTGTTCAGCAAATAAGCCTAGTGGGTGGACAAAGGCGGCATGTCGTGACGACAAGCACGTAAGGGCCCGCTTCCGCCGCGCCAGCACTCTCAGGCTGCCGAGCCTCGAGCCACCTCGAGCCTCGAGCTCGACTCGAGTGCCTGTCGAGCCGAGCGCTGACGATGCCCAACGAATAGCTAAGATTATTACGCTATGCAGCTGCCACGAAATAAGATGCCACCAACTATAGCGCCGCATCGCTGAATAAAAATAGCGTTCATTTTTGACGCAATTTAACTCCACATTTTACACTTTCGCTCGAATTTCCGGAGTTTCGCGACAAGGTCTACTCTATTATTTTATTAAGAGAAGCTTAAGCACTTGCAAAACATCATTCTTCCGCTTTTACTTAAACAAGAAACTAGTTTTGAAGCTGTTTATTCGCAAAACAATCTGCCTCCGTGTAACCCGGCGTGGTATTGTTGTGTTACAGTTATAACTTACACATTGTAGCGAAAATACATTTCTTTGAGAAATGAATAATTGCGGTAGCGCGACAATCTCGCTAAACAAAAAGTTCTTTTCAACATTCGTAATAGCAGCCACGTCGCAGAGCTAGTGCAACGCTAAAACCTAATGTTTTTATTTAACTTGTTTATAATTAAAGAATTATATATTGACTATTAAGTATTGACTTTATGTTAAAGGTAAGCACTATTAGTCTATAATATTAGGCGACAGAACGTAGATAGATAAAGCACTCCAAACAAAACTTAAACACTGTCAGAGGTCGCACAGTAAACCGTTACTACCTCTGAGGATTAAGCTAGGCGCATGGTCTTTATGTGACAGCAACCACACACCCCCTTTAATAGTAACTTAAACTGCACAAGTACAGCTGCGTAAAGTCAGGAAAAATACCTCTTCGGTTACTAATACTGGTCGAATATGGTAATGAAAATAATAAAACGAAATTCTAAAACTCATTTAGCGTTCAGACGGATACTAGTCACGTAAGAGCAAATAGATTGGTAAGCCGATATCCGCCAGTGGTCCATGAGAACGTATTCCGGGCCGCGCCGCTAGAAAATAACTCCATTAAGTTTTACATTCAAGAGCTTTCCAGACACGGATAAATGTGGTTATCACAATTATCCAGTGTTCAGCAAAACTAACGAGCTTCTCCCACGGTAGATGGCTACCACCCGTGTTTTATGCTTCTAACTCGTTTAAAAAATTAATTATGCCGGAATTGCTTCATCGGGATAATAATGTTACTTTATCTCAGATATGTTATATACTAGCTCACATCTGTGGCTTCGTTCCAAACAGCGTTAGACTGTGCATCTGTGGGAAGAAAGCATCTTAAAACTTAATTTATGTTTGCGAATGCATATTTAAAATATGTTTCGCCCAGAAATCACGTTAACAATGATCTAGTCATAAACTAATACCCTTAAAACTACGTAAACCAAGGAATGCACTAGCGAAATATCATCCATGGCTATGCAATATCTAAGATACCTGAGATATTTCGCGTGCGCGATCGATAATACATAAACCGACCACGCATTAGCGACACCCTTGTTGATATTATAGACGTCGTGACCATTATCCATTACCATTTGCCATGGTAATCATTTGCCATTTATTTTACGAAGGCGTATTTTTCTTTACCATTGATTTGTCTGTAAATAATATACTGTAATATATTCACAATCATGAATAGACCCTAAATCTTAGTCTTTAGCTACACCTGGTGAAAGTCTTAGCCACCTTATGCAATCATGATCGCAATAAATATTTTTTCATAGTAAGCATAATTTTCAAAGCCGTCATGTGCTTTTCGAAAGTAGTGGTAGAATCTTTAAGGTTTGACTCCAGAGGCACGACTGCCACACCTATTTCTGCCTTATAACAGCAGTGTTCTACCTGTTGTTTTCTGGTTCGAAGGTTGTGGTCAGGTTGACATACTTAACGGGGGCATTCCAACTTGGTCCTCAGAGGTAGCATTTGTGGTCGACCTAAGAAAGAAGTTCGATCCTGTCTTGGGTTGATTACAAATGTCCATTGGCGGCAGTGACCACTTACCATCAGG